>PVJX010007571.1:0-70186 GCA_004027295.1 Dolichotis patagonum
CTCTCTGTGTCTCACTTTACAACTTGAAACATGAGATGTCACTTAAAAAGGATTGTTTTCATTTTTTTTTTTAATGAAAAGGAATATAAGGGTGGTGTGCTTTTCTTCTCCGTGAGAAATCTGAACACTTCCTAACTAGAACTAGGTCAGGTCAAAGGAAAGGTGCACCTGGCTGGTCCCGCAGTCCCAGCAGTGACAAAGGGCACCCTGGAGAAAACTCCCTTTCCCTGTACCTACAACCCTCAGGGTGGTGCCACAGCTCCACTACCCTGGAGAAGAGACTGAGGCAAGGAGCTAAATGATGGGCCCACACTGAGAGGCTACAGGAGAACTCAGGACTTGAATTCAGGCCCAGGGTCCATATTATTTCTTTGTTTCTTTTTGCTTCACCACACTAGCACTTCCTTTTGTCACCAGGCTCCTCTGGGTCACTCTGCAGACTGGCCAGGTCCCTGCTACCATATCCACGGTCATGTCTTTTCCTCTCCCCACTTCTATCCAGTATGGCCCTGCTTTTAAAAGGTCTCCTTCTGGCCTTCTCAATGGCACACTGCCCCTGGAATCTGGGTCCACTGCCCTGGTTTGATTAAGTCTTCTAAGGCACCTAAGGCCTGGCTTGGAGCAGCCAGGCCCAGCCCTTCCATGCTGCCCTCCTCACTCGCGTGGCCAGGCTTCTCAATGAAAGTCTTGGCTTCCTCGCCTGACTTGGGGCTGAGCCCTGGGCTCCTGTCTTTTCCTGATCTTCCTCTGTCATCACCTGTTTCAAGCTTTGCAGGCAGATAGCTTTGTCATAGAAAGGAGCCTTCCTACAGGGCCTCAGCACAGGTTGCTGTCCCACCTGGAGTGCCAGGAAACTTGCACCAACCCAACCAGCCCCTCCTCTGCAGGCCTGTGCTACCTTCTGCTCTCCACAGATGTGACTTGGCCCTGGGCTGAGCAAGAGGCTCCACAGAAACAGAGAAACGCACAGTCTCTGTCCTCAAGCAAGGACATCTCTCTCTCTCTCTTGTTTCTGTTTCTCTCTCTGTTTCTCTCTCTGTTTCTCTCTCTGTTTCTCTCCTTCTCTCTCTGTTTCTCTCGCTCTCTCTCTCCTCCCTTCTCCCTATCAACCAGACTGCAAGATCCATAAGGAAAAGCCAAGGGCTTCCTTTCTATGTACCTCCTTCCCTTCACCTCTGACACACATACACCCCTCCTGCTGCTGTCATCTGTAGGACATATCAGGTAACATGAGATAAGCAAATGATCAGGAAGCAGATGTGAGAGAAGACGGTGGGAAGGGGCTGGAGCACTCCTTGGAGTCACTTTTCTATCTGGCAAATGGTCACTAACATCTACATCACAAAAACAGTCAGGAGGATTCAAGGACGCTGCCTACTGAGAGTAGCTTACCAAGTACTCACCCATAAAGCACAAATAAAATGCCAGCTCATGGGTTGGAGATGGAGCTTGCTGGAAGAGCACTGGCGTAGCATGTGTGAGCTTCTGGGCTTCATTCCCAGCACCATACACAAAAAGAATGGCCGCTTGTGAGCTAACCCTAGTGCAGCTATGCATGCACCAAACATGTGAGCGGGGTTGCATCTACTCCACATGCACACGAGTGTGAAGTGACAAGGTAGTTACATGCTCAGCACAGGGGAGTTATTTAATGTCCTAAGTGTGAAGACCTTGCACCAAAAGGCACCATGGCCCTTTGTCAGTATGATACAGGCCCTGGGACTCAAAGATTCAAGAGGGAAGGAATGATCCCTCAACACACATCCCTCTAGCTGCTCTTCAAAACTTGTTACTGCCTGGGGAACTATGGGGCTAGAGCCCCAGTAGCCAATGGAGATTTCTCCTACTGAAGCTGATGCCGTGAAACACACAAGAGAAAACAGATTGCCAGCCAACTTGTTTCCTGGCCCAACAGCCTGCTGGAGCCTGGCCAGCCAACAGTCGCTTGACACTGTTATTTCCTGTCTGGGGTGGCAATGGCCTTTCCACAATGCCCCTGCATTCCCCTCCAGATTCTGAGTGCCCCTGCAGGAGCCAGGACCACAGCGTTTCTCTGGGATTCCAACGTGCCCCACATAGCACTTGGTATGCAATAGGTAGTTAATTATATTAATTGAGAGTCTATTATGGCGATTGCCACTTAGCGCTTCAGGAAACACTGAAAGACATCGTCACTCTTTCCTATCATTTATTATTGTTATTTACTAATTTGTGATTAATTAAAATAAAAAAATCCAACCTTAAAAGCAGAATAGGCTCAGGAGACTCATGAGGGATCTTTGGTTCTTTGTCATCTACACGTTGCCTCTCATCTGCCCCAGACTTGCTTTTACGATGTTCTGAATAAGAGAGGGGAAGAGAGGAATTTAAGTGGCCTCAGTTCTTTTCTACGCAGTGAACTCGTGAAGGTTTTGGTGGTGCATTGTTGCTTGGCAAACACAAACCCAACTGAACACAACTCCGTTCTTAGAAATAGAGCAGGGCTGTAATTCCACCATCTACCTGACTGCAGAGGTTTTGCCACCATCATCTGATTGTCCCTCCTGAGTGTTCAGCTGCCTGGGCTAGAGAAGAGAACTTCTCAGTGAAGCATCCTGCCACCCCTTCCTTCCTCAGTTTGTATCTAGGTACCTTTAAGGTCGATCCAAATGTTTAGGATTTTCTGGCAATTCATGGAAATTATCTTCACCTTCAAAACCATTAAAGCCTAAGATACTTAAAGAGTACTTATTTGCTTCTTCTTCTTGGTTTCTCTTCAACAGCAGGACATTCTGCCAGAAATAACCTCCCCCACCAACCTGAATGCAGAGTGAATCTCATGTGTCTCAGGGACCAGATGGCAACTGCAAGATCTGCGGCAGGGTCGGATTCTGCCTCCTCTGTGCCTCTCTTGCATGGCTGGGGCCACAGTCTCTAGTCCTTCTGTTCTTGCCTCTCTTCTATAGTCTAGCAGAGCCAGAGAACCCCTGACCCATCCTGGCTCCATAGACCTGCATACACCTCTTTTGTAAGCAGCCCTTTGAAGGCAGATGCATCCTATGTGGATATATTTCCACTATGCTCAAATTTTATTAATAAGGAAAACATCAGTTTGGGTATCAACATTAGTCTACATTTGACTTAATTTCAGTTTCCTACACATTTTATGTTGTATATTACTCTGACTCTCTGGACCAACTAAAGCCTAAACAACAATCTACCATATACAGTATGCTACTGAGCCCCCAAATCTTTACTTACATTATTTCTAACCCTCATAATACAAGATAAATACAGTCATCTCTATTTCTTCAGACTAGTAAATAAAACAGGGATGAATAAAGTTAAGTTGGGCATCTAAAATTGCATAGCCCGTAAGTGGCATTTAAAGCCAAACTCCAAGGCCAAATTATAATATTTACAAGGATGGGGAAAGGATTTTATACATTTATAGAAAGATCTTCAGCAGTGTGGCAGGGTCAGGGTAGAAAGAACAAGTCTTCCAGACAACCAGAAACATGCATTAGCAGAGCAGCACAGCTTCTGAAGAACTCAAATTCAGCCCATAAGATGTGACAACTCTGTGTGGTCACAAGGGAACTGCAAAGAACTAGAAGATGCACGTGCAGGCACAGAGCTGTTTCCTGTCTTTCTGGAGCTTTGAGCCACTGAGAGAGTGAATGCGTGTGCCTGGGAGCAAGTGTGCGTGTATGAGTGAATACATGTATGTGAGCAAGTGTGTAGATATTGGTGCACTTGTTCCAAATATGGAGGGTGATGACAAGAGCAGAGTAAGCACAATCTGGTCATGTGATCAGTTTACCCAAGGATCAAGAAATGGATCATATTGCAAAGACTCAACAGCATGGATTAGATATGCCATTAAGCAACTGATGTGTTTCTTGGTTCCTGAAGAGAACAGTGCTAAACATTAAAATAAAATGACCTGTATTCATAGAACTGCTTATTTAAGCAGGAATGGCCACAATTACAAATACGTAAGGATGGAACAAGAGATGGGCCGTTGTCCTGTAGTAAAAAGAACACTGTAAAACTATTTCTGCAGTATGGCTCTCCATTGGTAAACGCGTTTACCTGCACAAGTGACCCCTAGATGGCCTCTCAGATTTCTGTCCCACAGCACACCTGTTCACATATCACCAATGGCTTCCCCGATCAGCAGTGAAGCCTGTTCATCTCATCTCTGTCCCATGGGTCTCTGCACCTCCACGTGAGGACTTGTCATTTCCGGGGGATGGAGGATGCAGGTGATCAACCCACAGCCATATAAGCTCATCAGGTCAACCACTACACCCTCTCATGCTTTTCTAGAATTAAGAGGGAGTCTAATGGATAGATGGGTGTATGAAAGAGCACCTAGAGAAATGAATGTACATACAGACAATATTGTGTGCCTATATGAATAGATGACCGTTGGTATGGACAATGCTATGTGTCTTTGTGGATAGATGGGTGTACATATAGACAATGCTATCTGGGTAAATGGCTGTATCATATAGACAATGCCAGGAGCAGGGATGAGTATTTCTTCATAAGTGACCTGATCTGTGTGCTTGTGACAGAAGACTAGCACCCAGGCCTTTCTAAGAAAGGAGTACCTCAAATGATCTGTGAATAACTTCTGGAAAAATCCTAGTCATAGAGATCACAGTGTCTGCAAAGAAGGGTCACACATCTACACCTTTGTGTAGAATTAAAGTCATAGCAAGTGGAATGGTGGAGGTCTGGCCCCTCAAGAGTTGGCCAAAGCTGTTTGTCCTGAACTGAAGTTCAGTGCTGCACCCTGAACTTTAGGCAAGATTTGTTATGCAAAGCACTTGTGTATGTTGTAAATGTGTGTGTGTGTGTGTGTGTGTGTATATATATATATATATATATATATATATATAGTTGGAAAAATTGTTGTCTCATCATGATGTTCAAAATCACACACAGAAATTTTGTGTTATGTAATTTTATCTTCTTTCTCATTTTACCTTGACTGGCAAGAAGCTCAAAGACAAACAAGATGATAATTTAGAATGACTAAATAGACCTGCAGGACTAGTATTGATTTTAGTTCTGATAGACAAAAGTATTGCTGCTCCAGTAAGCTTATGATAGCTATATTCACTCACATTTATGTTCACATTATGTTTTTATCCTAAGTCCCTGTTGTGAGTATCTCAGATCTTTTCTGGGGGAACGAGGCAATAGAGATGTAAAAACAAATGAGTAAAAACTGTGTTTATGTAATGCCAGTACATTTACTCCTGATGAAGGCAGAAACAGAACAACAAATGTAAAGCAAGTCTTAATCCCAAAGCACTTCTGTGTGGCCTGGGAAAGACGTTCACTCGACTGCACATTCAACCTTCAATATATATACAGCTACCACAGCTCCCATTAGTATCCAGGGAGGCACACTCACCACAACTGCACTAATTTGCACCAATTCCCTCATCTCCAGTCCTCTCTGGGTCACATCTGATACTGACCAAAATCCACAGTTTAGCTTGCAGATAGGTGGGTGGTAATCTGCCTTCCTGGTCAGTATTTATCTAGTTTTGTGTGGCTTGAATCCTGTCTCTCTTGCCACTTGCTTCCTTCAGCATGTTTGCTCCTAACATTACAGCACTGATTTTCCTTCCTGCTCATCCAACATCAGGTGGAAAAACATATGTTCCATACAAGCCCTGGGTATTCCTGAGCCCTTAAGGAACCCCCGATTGTTGTTGCATAAGCAGAGTCTGTGCTTCTCCCATGGAGCCTGGTCCTCACCTCTTCCAATCCCAGACAGGTACCTCGAGATGAATGGATAAAAGAAAGTCAAACTCGAGAAGTTGCATCTGACTCTTAAACCTACTGCTTCAGAGAGATTCCTGCTGTGTTGCTCTCAGGCATCTTGTTTCCACTGTGTGGGCTTCTGTGCAGCAGCAGGGACAGCTATCCCAGGGAACTGGCTATAAACTTGCAACCTCAGGCCCCACTAGATCACGTGAATCACAGTCTTCCTTTCCACAAGATCCCCAAGTGACTGGTGAGCAGTGAAATCTGACAAGTGAATTACACTTTCCCCACGGCTCCTGACCACGGAGCCCTGGAGAGAGATGACTAGGCCCTTTGGAATTTACTGACCTCGTCTCCTATATATACACACTGACCTGATGAACCCATGTGTCAGTGCCCACCGGAGGAGATGCTTTCACTGCCCTTGGCCTGTTCAAGTAGCCTCTGGATCCCAGCAGCCAAGAGGATCCACCTTGCCTGTCCCCATCATTACCATAATTGCAGCCAAACTGTTTGCTCAGTCTTCAGCGAGCCACTGTTTCAATAACAATTCATCTCCTTACTGACAGTGAATCACTGGCTGTTTTATGGCTCACTTCTGGATATTTTCAGAGAAGAAACATGAGGCTCTTGCCTGTAGGGACAGCCATGAGGGGAGGTTCCCAGACACCCCAGGCACAGCACCAGACAGGGGTGGAGTAGGAGGAGAAAAAGTCAGCTGTTGTAAAAGGTGAGGACCAGGACTCCAGGCCCTTGCTGAGATCTAAGACCACACATCTGACCCTGAGCCTTTGGTTCCAGGGAAGTGACCTAAAAACTTCCAGGAACAATGGTTTGGCTGTGGCATTTCTATTGTGCTTCATGAGATACCAAAAGCAATGGATAATGGGGGCAAAAGAGTTGACAGGAGAATGTGCCACATCCCCTTCCTGAAAACCCCACCTGCTCCCCTCACCCCTGGGCTGAGTGGGCCATGGTCTGCTCCAGGGATTTCTGGCTAATGAGAGTTCCCAGAAGCCATGTGGCTAAATTCTCCTGTAGGCCCTGGCCTCCTTGCTGGGGTCTTCCTTGGGTCTTAGCAATTCTGAGCAGGCCTTAAAGATCACCATCTGCAAGACATGAGGAAATAACAGTACTCTTTATAATGATACAGATATCTTTGAAATAAAGCGAATGAGAGACAGCAAGCTTGGGCTCCCTCCCTTGCTCATGGCCGTGTCCCAAGCAGAGCTGTCACCTCCATGAGATCATGTTCTCTGGAGTTCCTCCCTCTTACATCTGCCTATGGGGCCCCTGCCAAGATTTTAAGGATCAGCTCAACTTCAGACTCATCTAGGTCACCTTCAAGGCTCCCCAGTGAGAACTAATTAAACTTTCCCTTTCTGTAGACTTCCTTTGTAACTCATGTGCATGGCCCTGGCTCTGGCTTCTGTCTGTATTATTTGTGACAGGGGTGGCATTGTGACTCTTGAGTCCTAGTCCACACAGGCTTGGTCACTTGGGCAGCTGACTTAACCTCTGAGACTCAGGTTATTTGATTGTATAATCAATATATCAGCAATAATGTTTATCTCTTAGAACTCATGGAGAAATAACTGAGGTGATACATGTCAAGTGTTTTGTATAGCACCTGGCACAACATAAGCTTCCTCGGTTACTGGGACCATGCTGCCACATTGCTGCACCTGACAATAGTTAATGATGCTCATAAGCCCTAGTGGCTGCTAGCCTGGGCTCCTGGGGGACAGAGACATTTTAAAATCATCTGTAATCCCAGTAGTATCTAAGCAAGTGCCTGTCGTATGCTAACCGACTGCACTTACTTTGAGAAGTAAATGAGATAAGAAAGTAAACACAACAGCACAATGTTTCCTCTCTCAGTGATGATCACTTGAGGAGCTCATGAAATTTAAACATTCTTTTTTCCTAAAAAGAGTATCTGTCTGTCTGTCCCTTTTTCTGAGTGTCTGTCTCTGTTGTACAAAAGCATCGACAACCTAAACCAAAGCTGGTAGTAAACAGAGCTTAACATTTAGTGATTTCTAAATAGGCCGTAATCCTGGTGCTATAAACAGGTGACTGAAGTAATATCGGCTGTTGGCCTGTACATTTTCAGAATGGATTTGAATTACGTGTTCCATGTCTGGGTTCTCCTCCTTGCCTAAAGGGAGAAAATGTTGAGCCAGAGAGGACCTGGAGGACAGCAGGAAAGCAGTACCCGGTGTGTGTGCACCAGGCCCAATTCAGCCTCACCCCAGAAGACTTTAGGGACCTGGAGGAATCAGGCTGCTCAGAGGTCTTAGGAAATGGGACACGCGAGTGGGGGCGATCTGAGAGTCTGCACCTTTATTGAAATCAGAGCCTCCCCAGTTCTGGTGCTCCAAGGTGCTTGGAGGGTCAAGGACCACTGCTTTCCCTTCTCCACCTGAAGAAAGCAAAGCTGAAACCATGCTGCAGACAGGACCCACGCGCGCACAGGCCTCCACACACCCAGGTGTGCTCACCTTGCAGACAGGCATTCTGAGTGCTGGGGCTCACCGTCAATAAAAATAAACAACTTCATGGCAGAGTAAGAGGAGAGTGTGGTTGGCAGACGGGAGCAGCAGCTTAGAAAGAAGACAGCTGTGTCTCTCTGTTTCCCTCTCCCCTCAGGGGCCTCCCTGTCTACCACCTTCAGTCATTGTGAACAACCAGACCCCCATGCTGCTGCTCGGGACACAGTCCTGGGAGAGAAGGTATCAGATACCTAAGGATCTCTTCAGGTATCCTTGGAGTGAGGCAGACCCCCCCCCCCAAATCTAGAGTCCTCTGTAGCTGGGTATGACCCAGACAGGGCACTGCATTCCTTGGGTCCTAGGCCACCTGTGGAATAGGGGGCAGGAGGGGTGAAGAAGAAGGGAATGAGGGGTATGGGGACCCACAGGGTTGACTGCCAGGGCTTTGCTAGCCTTAGGGATAACAGCCACAAGTGGACATCCCACATTGCAATTGTGACACGTGTCAGTCAGGAGCACCTAAGCCCATTTTGAATTCTTAGCGCACAGCTAAGCTGCTCCGCTCCACCTCCTTGTTTGTAGAAGCACCTTGTTCTTACCAGCGGGGTAGTAGCAGACACGTGTGCGTCACTCCCAGCTAAGGCACATAGGAGTGGGTCTTCCAGGTGAGCACTCCAGCCACACTGGGCTGTATCAAAGGTGAGATGCAAACTCTTCATGGCACTGAGATTTCAAAGGAGCATCTGGGGCTACTTACCCACCAGTGTAGACACAGCCTTCCTTCCTAGGAAGGATAAATACATGTCCCTTGTTGCAGTTGTAACTTTTTTGTGAAAACAGTGCAGAGATTCAAGTTAAGAGACTTTATAGGTGGTATCACAGTTACCTGGTCTCTTGCCTGTTGCTGGGAAATACCTGACACCTGAAGCCTAAAGAGAAGTTTATTTTGGCTGATGGTTTCAGAAGTTCAGCAACCTCCATGGCAGAGGAAAAGGTGCTCAACCGATGACAGCCAGGAAGCTGAGAGAGCAGGGAGGAGCCAAGGAGGGAAATAGACCATTTCAGGTCACGCCCCAGGTGAGCTGCCTCTTCCAACCATGCCCCACCTCCTAACAGCGCACACAGGTATGAAGTAATCAGTGGGCTAATACACTGACAAGTATAGTGCCCTGTGGTCCAATTCCTTTCCACACATGAAAATTGGTGGTGGTGGGGGGAGTGTTTTAGCTCTAAACCATAACAACAGTGTTGAATTACATGGTCACTGCCATCTGCTACTGAGACATCTTTGCTGATGAGCAGGGGATGAACCATTCCACTGACTAATTCATGCACTTATCACTGAAATGTAGGCTACTTGGGTGACTCAAATCTGAGGCATACTGGCCACCAGTTGGACAGTACTGCTGACCATTACTGAAGGCAGTCCTCGGTATCCCTTGCTGCAGTAGGTAAGAATGGCAGAGACATGGTAAATCCTCAAGGATGCAAGAGTTCCTTAGCCAATGTTTGTTGAGCAACTGCACATTGATGGCTATAGCAACAGTTGAAATCAGTTCCTCACAAATCCTTACCCCTGTTCCCTAATACTTCTGACACCACAATACCACCCAACCCCGTGCTGCATTCTCCTATAGAGTCTGGATTATTGACCTTCCCTGAAGTTGTGCAGAGCCCAGCTCATGTAGCAGTGGTTGGTGACTGTGGCTTTTTTGTGTCCTCAATAAACACATCATGCATTCTCACACCTCCTTGTTTTTGTCTGTGTGGTTGCCATTGCCTGAGATGACTTCTCTCTGTTTGCCAACTGCAGAGCTCTCCCAGTCTTTCAAGGTCTGCTGGAAATACTCCTTCTCCGGGAACCCATCCCTGATCATTGCTCTTTGCAAAACCATGAATTGTCCTGTCCTGAATAACATGGGTCACTTTGCTGCTTGGGTAGTGATTTACATACCTGTCAACACCATGACCTTGTCTTTGACATTTCGAATTCCCAGCCCAACAGTACCAAAATTAGGATAAATTTTCAGTGAATATTTATGAATTGAATGCATCATGTTTTTTTTTACTTGTTGCCCTATGTCAGATACAGAGATATTAAAATGTATTCTTTTTTCAAAAAAATCACAAAATATAGCAACCTAAAACTACTTAGAACCTCCCAAAAGATATCACTGACTATGCTGTTATGAAAAGATGGCTGCTGATATTGATGCTTTGACATAAGAGTAGGACACTGCTGATTTTCTTGAGCAAATACAGGATTTTGTGGAAGATAATATTTGTTCCCATCGCCCTAAAGGAGGCCTTGTGGTAAAATTAAATCAGGTGATGAAAAGTTCCCAGGACATAAACTCAGGGGGCCCACTGCAGAGGGCCACAATGAGATGTGGTCTTCAGAGCCCTGCAGACATTTAGCCCTTCTAGTGAGGTTACACTGCAGGATGACAGGTGTGGCCCTTCCTTTGAATGAGTTTGAAAGAGTTGCTCATCTCCAAGGGCCCAGAGAACAAATGTGCTCACCAGTAATGGAGCACGAAATACATGAGTGGAGGAAAAGCCCAGTGAGTCCAGGCTTCCATCAAGATACTAATGGTGAGGTCAGCGTCAGGATAAGTAATTTCCTCCTCAGAGTGGTGAGAGATGGGAGTAAGTGGGATGGATACTACGCACTGGCCAAGAAAGCAAATGGTGCCAAAGAGTATCCGAGGACCTTTCCCCCTCCCCACCCAAGTGGAGCCAGAGCAGCTCCTTAAAAACTCAAGAAAGGAAGAATGCCCACATGCTCTCACTGGTCCTGGGACATCCTGTGTAGCAGCTGTGATCATCAGCAGTTTCTAAGGCAGGAAGAACACAGCAGGTAGCCGCAGGACAGGTCTCTGATGCCCTACATAATGCTATTTACATGCTTTACCACTGATCAGCATTCATTTACCTTGACCCAGCCTCACAGTATCTCAAACTTCACTGAGATTTGAGCTTCCCAGTTTTTCCAGGAGGCTCACTTGCCCTACCACCCACACACCTGCACACCCACACACCCACACACCCACACACCCACTCAGGACCAGTGACTGACTACAGTAGGCTGTGTGCAGATTCCCCATGCCAGAGGAACTGATACACTTGTTGACTGCAGTCAAAACTTTCTTCCTAGAAATGGTTTGAAGGCTTCACTTGGAGACACAAAATTTATGAATCAGGCCAGATTTGTTCCTGCCAAAACACAAAAGGAGATCCCTGCAAACCCCACATTGCACACCTGCTCTTACAAGAAAAGTGTGCTGCAGCTTCCTGTGCTGGTCATGGGCAATTTTACCACCAAGCACCACTTCACTAGCGCTACTAGCTTAATTGCATCTCCCAGTGCAGCATGAGATCATTGGGATGATTTAGATCTAGATCTAGAGTTAGATCTAGAATTTCCTCCCAAAGCTCATGTTTCCAGAGGTTGGGATTCTGGAAGGTGGCTGGACCAGGGGGCGCTGTACACATTAATGAATTCTTCCCCTGAAGAGCTTAGAGCTGAATGTGCTGTTAAGAGATGGGGACTGGTCAGAGGTGGGTCACGGGGGGCTTGCCCTCAGCACCTCCATTCTCTGTCTGCTTCATAGTCACCATGGGTAGCTTTCCCCCACCAAATTCTTCCATCAAGTCCTTCCTGTCTCAGAAACAGCAGACCATGGACTAAATCTTCTAAAGCCTGGGAGCCAAAAGAAACCTCTCTTCCAGTAAGTTTTGAGTGACAAGTATTTTGTCTCAGTGACAAGAATGTGCCTAAAACAGATTGAGCAGTCTTTGATTATCTCAGTGTACTCAGATCCTACACAGGGCTGGTGCAGTAAAAAACTTAACCTTACTCTAAGGAGTTCTGACTCTACATACGGCTTCTAGGAGAGATCTATCAACCCTGGAATATCATGGCTGATGTGTGAGTGTTTTTGCTCAGGAATGCTAAGTGGAGAGTAGCAATATGATTTATGGCATGGATTTTAAACTAGAGCAACAATCTGGTGTCAGGTGGAGGCTTTAAGTCACATAGTGTCAGCTATCCCTTCTGAAGGGCTGGAGACAGATGGGTCACATGGGAAGTCACTGTGCTTAATGTGATAGAACTCCAGTAGCAGCTCTGGACAGCTAGGTTCCAAGGAGTCTCCCTGTCTGGAAATACTTTGTGCACCTTGTCACCCATTTAAATTAGGAAAGTAGTGCTGTCCTGACTCCAGGGCAGACATAGCTGGAAGGTCTTCATGTGGGACTCTTCCTGGACCTTTTTCATGTGCCTCTCCACCTGTCTCCTTTCCCTAGCCATAGCCAGGAGCAGAGCAGCTGCTAGTGAGCCCCAACAATCATTTTAGGAAATAATCATAGAGAAGGGAGGACGTGGGGGACCTCTAAACTTGCTGTTAGTGTCAGAAGTAAGAGCTGAGGGGATGAAATGAGCTTCCCAAATGTATCAGAGAGTTTCATCTAGTCAGGAAAAATAAAGCTCTGCCCACTAAGCTTGTGGGAATTTTCACTCAATCCAAGGAAGTGGACCATAGGTGTGGGAGGCTGAGGATAATTCTGTGAGCTTTCATCCCCGGATTCTTATCAGAATCTCTTCCTCAGAGGAGAGACAGCTTCCACAGAAACTTCTAGATGTGCTGTCATTGTGAAGATTTGAAGGCATATGTCTTATTTCTTGTCCTTTGTTGTTCTAAGCTTGAAGATCATAGATCATGGCACTCTAGGGACTATGACCTGCCCCTGAAATTATAGGCAGTAGAACCCTCTATCTTGTGCCAAGAATACTTTAATGCTTCCTCTCATTTGAGAAATAATACTAATAATAATTATAATAGTATAACAGTAGCTAAAATTAACTGAAACTATTCTACATGCCAAGAACTAATCTAAGTTTTCTTGTCTTCATTATCTGTTTAATTTTCACAGCCCTTGGAAGAGGGTATGCTATTATTCCTCTTCTACTAATGAGAAGGCAGTGAGTGGCAGAAAGGTCAGTATCTTGCCCAAGGCTCTATATAGCAGGAATGATGTCCCTACTGGGGTTCTTCAGGCTCCGGGTCCATGCTCTTACAGTCTCCTCCTTCAGCCACTGGGCTCCTCTCAGACAGTTGGTCTGGACTGTCTCTGCCAGACTCTAATGCCTGTTAAGGAAAAGGGAAAGGTCTCTGCCCATTCAGAGAAAGCTAGTGGAGAGATAATCAGAAAGCCACTGAACCAAGGAGCTGTTTTATGCATGACATCTATTTATCCTCCAATAACACTACAACATGAGAATCATGGTGTGGTGAGTTTGCTTTAAAAGCCTTCTAGGTCCTCTCAAGTCAATACCATATTTATTTAGTTCCTATTACGGTTTGAAGAGCCTCCCAAAAGGCAGCTAAAGGGCTTGGAGGAAGTGATTTGGTCTCAAAAGTACTAATCTTGTCAATGAATCCATCCATTGATGCCGTGGGCTATTAGGAGGCAGGGCCTGGTTAGAAGAGGTGAACCATATAGTCATGAGCTTGGGACTATATCTGGTCGCTAGTCCCTTGCTCTGGCTTGTTGGCTGCAATGAGGTGAGCAGTTTTCCAAGCCATACCCTTCTACCATGATGTTTCTGCTTCACTACAGGTCTAACAGCAACAGTGCTAAAGGACCATGGACTGACACGTCTGAAACTGTGAGCAAAAATAAGTTTTTCTCCCCTTAAGTTGTCTTTCTCAAGTGTTTTGTCACAGTGATGGAAAGCTTAGTAATGCTGTACCTTTGAAATATTAGGTTGAATCCTAAAATATTACCAATATACGAGTTTTTCTGACTGACAAGAATGGTGATTTTACATGGTTCAACCAAAAATAATGTGCTAAGTACAATCAGTAGCAGCTAAGGAATAGAATAAACAGGAATGCTTTGATTAGTGAGTGATCAGTCCTTGCAGCCTTGAGGACTCCCCTGCTACCCCTTTGAAAATGTAGACAGGTCCTGATGTAACATCACTCATCAGAATTATCCTTGTAAGCATGTGGCAATTCAAGGAAGGCTGACACTGTGATGTGTGCTATTGTCCAAGAGGCCAATAACCTTGCAAACACATGTACAGTTTACTAAAACACCTAAAATTAAAAAACTTGGATTAGGGTTTTTAATTCTACACCCCCACACACACACCCCGCCCTATATCTATGTGATCTTTAGCAACTGAGTTAACCTCACTGATCTCCAAATATGGGAGGGGCACTTTGTCCCAGAACAGTTGTGAGGTTGGAAGGACTATGATGCTTTGTAAAGGTGTTTCAGCTGTAGAGTGCTGGGTACGCATTTTCTGTCCTAAGCCAAGCAGTCACTGCCAGTGGTCCACCAGCATTTGTCCTGACCCAGTGTTTGACACAACTTTTTTGGGAAAACCCTTCATTCAAGGCCCATAACCTGACCATTTGCCCAGGATGGCTGTGTGTCCTGCTGTACATGTGATGACCAGGGCTGAGAGCAGCCTGGAATTCCCAGAAAGTGACCAACCTCTGACTACAGCCTTACTTTCTGCTCTCCCACCCCTATAGGGTAAAAGGGAGGAGGGGGATCCCACACACCACATGCTGCCCCCACCCCTTGGCCTCCATCCTGGGGAGAAGAGAGCCAAAGGAACAGCTTGCACTGCCTGAGCAGGCGCATGCCAAGAGGGGATCTGAGTCACTCTGACAGCAAAGAGGACCCTGTGCCAGCCCTTCGCATGGTCTCCACCCCCTCCCTGCCACTCCAGAGGGCCCGACACCTGACACTATGGTAGGGAAACACAGTTCCTTAGCAGAGGTTCCAATTTGCCCACCCTTCAGGCCACCCTCACTAGGGGCAAAGAACCAAGTGCCATCCTCGTGACCACAGTCCTTGGCTCTCATTCTAACCTCAGTCATTTGCTTGCTATTGTTAAATGACCACACGCCTCCCCTCGCCACCTCTGTCTAGTGGATTTCACCATCCACAGGGCAGACTCACCCTTCTTAGCCTGGTATTCACGGCCCACACCACCAAGCTTCCCCAACTACCAGGTCCACCCCTCCAAGCACATTTGCACACGCCCCTTGTTTATTTCTCAGGGACTGTTTTTCTCATGTTTTTCTCACTTCACAGACCACCTCCACTAACAACTGCTTTCCTTCACTATTCATTCAGTGGATGTTTAGCAGCACATACATACAGCGTACCAGGTACAGCACTGGGTACTAGCAATACAATGGGAATCAACACACTGGATTCTATTTTGTATGATTCCTATCCAGTGGGAAAAGAAGAAATAAACAGGGCATAAAGATGTAAAATCCTAATCAGAGATAAGTAATACGTGCTGGAGAAGGAGTGGCCAGTGAGGGGACCACTCTAAGAGGTTCCTCTGAAGACATGATCTTTGTAAGATCTGAATGACAGAAGCAATCACCCAAAACTGGCAAGAGAACATTCTAGAAGGGAGGAGCAGCATGTACAAAGACCAAAGATGAGTTGCCATTTGGAAGCCGGCTTCATCTTATTTTTTCATATATTGTGTGCATTGACTCTAAATAGCACCAGCTGAGATACAATGTGTTTTGTCAAGGATAAATAGACAAATACCACTAGTAACCACATAGCACAGATATTCCTCACTTAATGACCTACCTGCTTAACAGCTGGACTTACAACCTGCCAGTCAGGCTTAATGGCCCATATTCAAACTAGTGATGCATGAACATGAGTGGCAGTGTGGACTTAGGGTGGCTCCTTCTATAATATAGTACTGCAATTTTTGCTAACTGTTCTGCACAATACTGCAGTTTTATATTCTGTTGTACATCACAGTACTGCATGTAAGTAATGCAAATAAAGGGTGCAGTTTCCTTTGACCATTTTTTTGTCCTAGGTATTATAATGTACACACTGTACAATTCCTCTTTTAGCAACCAATTCATTTGGTGAATTGGTCATTTAATATTCCTAGTTGCAGGAATGGAGCCTGGTTATTAAATGAGGAATGACGGTATACAGTTCTCATACAAACTTTTTCCTTCCATGTATTCTGATCTCCCTTCACCCCTGCCCACATGAACTTTTCACTCCTTGAGGACAGCAGCTGTGTTTTTTCCTCCTTTGCAGACCTGGAGGTGATTACATGTATATACAATTCATCAGGTTCTCTTTCAGCCTGTCAGTGATCATCCAGGTGGTGGGTCCCTGTTTCTCAACTCTGTTTACCCTACAATTACCTAGAAAGCTTAAAAAACAGTATCTCAGGCTTTGCCACAAACAAGGGTCTCAAACTCTGGCCTGGGACATGGATTCCAGGCTCCCAGGAGTCGAGAATATTGGATTCTAGGGATTGTGTGTCTTCCGACAAGGGACAAAGGGCAGCTGTGAAGCATTCTGATCTGGCCTCTGACTTGATTGAGTGGAACCACAGCCTGGGGCCCAGTTTCTGTTCTGCGAAATGGAAGGTCTTCCAATGAATGTCTCCAATCCAGGTCTTTCCCTTCACTAGCCTGTATGTGTCCCCAGCCCCAGGGTACATGTCACTCCCATCTCCTGTCCCCTTTGACATCTACCATTGCCCCTGGTACCCTCCAAGTTCTTAGTGGAGCCCCGGACCATGTGTGCAGCAGGCACTGTTTACCATCTCCTGACAATGCCTGAGCGGGCAACCTGCTTCCTTTCTGTCCCCTTAGTGTGGGTCTGAATGTGAAGATCTGTTTCCTGGGGAGTCACAGAGGCCAACAGGGGAAAGGAACAATGACCCCTCCCCACCCTGTCCAGGACTCAAGGTGTGATCTTGCCTAGAGGTAGAGGGCATAAGGACAATGAATCACCAATTTCCAGGCAGTTTCCAAGGCATGTAAGATGCTACTGCTACCCCTCAAAAGGCTTTTGCGTGTCTTCTTGTAGGTCACCACAATCCTGGGCACTGGGTCCCCAGTCTATGGAGAGAACCATGCTGAGGTATGCGAGCATGGGGGCACACGGCACGGCCACCACCGAGAGGCTAGCAAGCACAGATGGTGCTCGCTGGACCGGGAGGTCTGCCAGCTCACAGACTGCAGCTCCCTCCCTTCCCCAGCCTCAAGGGCAGTCGGGGAAGGGCCAGATCTTCTGTTCTGGGAACTTGTGTCTGGTGCTCTGACTGAATTCTAATCTCTACAGAGGGAAGCCACCGCTCCTTCAGCATCACAGCTTGAACAGGGTGCTGACGGCTCAGAAGCCAGACGCCCGGCCAGGCCAGTTGCTTATCGGATCACAGCGAGTGCATCCCCCTTCGCAAATGGTGCCATTTGTAAAATAAGCCAAATTATCACTGTCCCTTCACTTTTCTAGACAGTGACGAGTCTAAGTTAACAGTTAAATGTTAGGGATTAGTACTTACCATCTGTCTATCAATCATAGGAGTTCGTGGGTCAAACCAAAGCAGGCTGGAAAACAACTGTAGAATGAAAACTGAGCAGGGAGCCTGGCTCTGGCGCTCACGGTCTTTACAAGATTTGTGTAAGACTAATAAAAAGAGCACAGGACACAGTGGATCAAGTTCCAGCTCTAGCTCTTACCTATGGGACCTTTTGCTCATCAGCCTTCTTATTACTATGATGCTGATGTCAGTGTCTGGCTCGAGGGCATGTCTGGCCAGCAAGGAAACCAAAACACAGGGCAGATTCTATGTGAAATAGTAATTCATAACATTATTTAGCTATCACTGCCCTGTGACCACTGCAAGGAGAGCCGGGGATTTTATAAAGCTCGTTAAATATTCCCCAGAATGCCTGATGATAAAACTTCACCTGAGACCTTGTGTTTAGTTGGAGAAGGAGACTCTTCTGATCACATCTGCACTCATTCCCCCAAGGTCAAAGGAGGCAGTGGGAATGGTTTCTGGGTCAGGGAACAGAGGATCCAAGGGACCTGCCCAAGGCCCCAGGACAAGGCAAGGGACTGTAAGAGAGCTCAGATCTCCTGAATCTAGCCATATCCAAATGGAGAGGTTGTACTCAGGTGAACAGAAGGGCACAGCCCAGCCTGGAGCTGAAAAGACTTCTGCCAGCTGCCTTTCCTGGGGAAAACTGGGCACAGCGACTCCGTCCAGAGCCTGGTACTGCCAGTCTTGGTCTCCTTGCCAGCAGCCCTGCCCTTCCTGGAGAAGCAACACAGGAAAGCCAATACTTCTAGATTTCAAGGCCTCTCAGTTCTAAATCCACGACCTTGCATGAACTTAAAATGTTGCTCTCTATGTCACAGGCACCTTTCCGGAAGAGGCTGGCGGGGGCTGAGGTCCTGCTTACCATGCCTCCCTCCAGTGGAGGTCACCTCCCCATGGTGGTAAACACCTGCCATGGGCTGGAGGCCTCTTCTTCTTTTAAAAAATTTCATTCACTGATTTTACTAATATTGATACAGCTTTGGAAGTTTATTCATCTTCTTAGTTCAGCCTCAACACATTAGATGACAGGAAGGAGAAGAAAGGGCCAGGGAAAGAGAGGTGCAGAGTGAGCAGAGAACCAGGATCAGGCTCACCACCCCAATGAGACACAGAGGTGCAGAGAAAAGGGGCCCTTCCACCCAGTTCAGCTCAGTTTAATAACTGTGGTTTAAGCCCACCCCTCACTGTGCTGCCATAGACCAGCATTGCCAAGAGGAACACGACAGGAGCTAAAATGTCCTAAATAGTTCCATTTAAAAAAAAGATGCAAATATAATTAACTTCAAATATATGTTACTTAACTCATCATATCCAAAATCCAATCTTTTTAATATGCAATCAGTGTAAAACTATGAATGAGAAGCTTTAAATTTTTATACAGATTCTGAAATTTGTGGATATAAGTACTTTACACTTATAGCACATTTCAGAAAAGTCAAGTTAAATGCTCTTAAAAGCTCATGGCTACCCCAGCGCTCAGTCCTAGACACTGGTTACTCTAGGAAAACTGGGGATCTAAAGTTCTAAACTGACGAGGTGGTCCTGGCCTGTGACGAGCAAAAGGAAACCACACAGACAATTCCAACCAAACCCAACAGGAAGAGTGAGACCAAGGAGCCTGAGGAAGCTCTGGACACAGCAAATTTAGCCCCACTACAGGCTCAGAGATCTCATGGGTCATTGCAGTGAAGATCAGATAGGCCCAAGAAGTGAGTCTTGAGAACAGCATGCCACACTTGTGGCCATCAGAAGAGGCCACACCTGCGGGGCTGAGATACTAATATACCAGCAATGGGGAGAAGGTATAAGCAGATGCCCATGAAATAAACCAAAAGGAAATCAGGTGATGGCTTGAAGTGACAGTGACAGCTCTGGTTGTGACTGTTCACTTAAGCACCTACTGTGTACCTAACTAACAGAAGACTTCTTATTTAGATTTTAGGTGGGGAACCAGGTATGTTTATAGTAGGGGAGGGGGCATCATTCAAGCAGGAAAATTGGAAAATACAGAGAATCTGATGAGAAACCATGACAGGAGCATCCTAACAAGGGAAGATCAGGTTTTCTCTGGGAGAATTCAACCTCATGTCTTGAGGGCAAGAAGTAGGGATCCCCCCCCATTGAAGCAGGAGAGGAGGGGAAGGTGAGGGCAGAGAGACACTTTAAAGTGAGAGAGAAGAATGAGCCAAGCATGTCTCTCACTTGTGCAAGCTGTCCACAGCTCTGTGGTAACAAGGGAACAAAACCAAACCCACTAGTGTGTCATGTTTGATTGCCTGTGACTCATCCTGTCTCTCAGCCCTATTTTCCATACATCAGCTCATTTTGTTTTTTTGAGACAGAGACTCCCTATATAGTTCAGGCTGGCCTTGAACTCACTATGTAGCCTAGCCTGGCCTCAAACTCCTGGTGATCTTTCTGCCTCAGTCTCCCAAATACTGGTATTGTAGTTGTGTGCCACCATACCCTGCTGACATGCATCAACACTTGAGGCCACGGTAACCCTGTGCTACAGTCTTCCTCACCTTCCTAGCTATAGTTCCCTCTTCCCCCAGACTACTTCCATCCACTCACTCCCAAATCACAGAATCTACTCACAAACCAGGACTTCATCTAAAAAACATACCCTTGATCCTCTCTAGTCTCCCCTTTCTTTCCTGCCGTATAACTGCCCTCCGGAACTTCCTGTCTCATGCCTAAATCAGGGGTCCCACCACACACAAAAGACCTGTGGATGGGGCTAGGCCTTGGCCTTCATTTTGCCCCCTGGGACTTTTCCCAAGGGCTTAGCAGGTATTTAGTCACACAACCTCACAAATGTGGAGTGTTGGGATTTTGCTCACAGATATAACCTCAAATTGGATCTACAGCCCCTAAGTAGACACATGGGAAATATTTTGGGGGTGGTAGATAGATGGATGAACATTTGTCTATATAACCAGATCAAATACTGAAAGCCTTAGAATTAGGAATCATCAGTTTTTTGTGTGTTCTTCTTCAGCACATGGAATAGGACCCTGTCCATAAGGAACACATCAATAATGCTATTGACTGGGTACTGGGTAATAATGACTCGGACTTGTAAGTTACTTTTCTTCCAAGGAGGGTAAGGGTGTTACAACCGAGGTTGCAAGTGAGTGACTTGAAAATTTTTGGATTTGAGAGCCTTTCTCAGGCTTTACACCCTCCAGTTAGCCTATTCTTCAATGAAATGTTTCCAGTAACATAATCTATCTGGTCCCCGGGGATACGCATATGCTTAGACATCAGTATCTCCCTTTTACAGGTAGGAAAACAGCAGAACAGAGGGCTTAGGTGGCTTATTCTAATGTAACAAAAGTCCCTGGAAAGTGAAGCTTGGATTGAAGTCTTCCTGCTCCATATGACAAGCCACAGGCAGAAGTGTTCCAACGTCTGTTCCCCTGACTACTCTACCCTGATGCTAAGATGCATATTCATGCTTGGAGCCTATTAAACCCCATTAACTTAAGTAACAGACTTTCCCAAAGAGATTCCCTTACAGAATGAATGGAGCTTCCTCAAATGGGTCCCTACTGCTTATTATTTTGTATCCTCCTGGAAGATAACAACTTGACTCCAAGAAAATTAAATCACTTTGAGAGTTCTAAATAACTGCAATTTCACCTTTAGGACAGCTAAGTGAGAATAGTGATCTTGCCTAACCAAATTCAGCATCTCCTCCTACCTTCGCTCCCAGGCAGCACATATCCTGTGTTCCCAAGCCCACCCATATCTTTTATATGGACCGGGAAGTTCCTTCCAGCCCGCTTACTCTGGCCCTCTGGGAGGCATCAGTGTTCATACCTACTAGGTTGATCAGGTTTCAGACCATTCCCTTGAGTGAATACTCAATGCCTATACAAACTGCCTCTAACAAATACAGAAAAACCACAGCACAACTTGATGTGATCTGATGAATTGTTGTGAGGCTCTGACCAAAGACTCCAATTTAATTCCAAGTAGAAAAATTTCTGTCTACCAAACAATCCAGAGAACCCAAAAATGGTTAAGAAAAATGGGAAAAAGAAAAGTAAATGCTTGGCAGTAGAGAGGTTGTGGGTTGCTGAAAAGAAAATCTACAGGCCAAGAGATGGTCAGGGGGCCCACTGTAAAGATAAACTCCTTAGAGGAGAGGAACTCACTAGGTGGCTCAGTGCTCCCAAGAATGAGTCTTCTGGAGAGATGACCCGGCACCCTAGGGCCTCATTTTATCAACACTTACCAAGCACTTCTAACACACCATGAAATACGCTGGGTTGTACAGAGACAGTAATGATGAAGACACTCTGGTTTTTAATCAGAGAACTTGACTGGCATGTGTAAGACTCAGTTTGATTCCCAGCAATGCAAAAAAGGAAAAAAAATAAAGAGCTTGCCATTTAGTACAGAGAGAACATGTAGGCATGCACTTATAACCCAAGACGCCATATGATATGAAGACATAAACTATAGCAGCAGGTCCCCCAAAGCAACTGCTTCTCATTTCCTTTTATAAGGTTGAATTATGACTTTTTGGAATGAAGTCATTTTCTCCAAGTTAGAATTCAGGGAGTGAGGGACAACCTTGGCAGAGCTGACTCAGGCTGAAAAATGATTCGAAGTAGATTCAATGCACAAATACATTTTAAAAGTTTCTTTTTAGGAAACGGGAAAGGAAATGCATGTATACAGGAAGCAATTAATATTGACTCAAGGAAGGGAACAGAACACTCAAAAGTGTGCAGATGAGTAAGTGACAGTAAAACATCTTAAGGCACTAGACAATTGGCCTTAAGTTGCATGAGTTCCTAATATTATTTATTTGGATTTAAATATGAGTGGAAATAACAACAATCAGAATTCCAAAGAACAAGCCAATAATTCCTGCTCTCTACTTTATTAGCTGTCTCTATTCAATGAGCTAAAAGTATTTCACATTTTTATTGCTGGATCCCTACAATATAATTCAATCCCAGGAATAAAGTAGTTGCTCAACAGATGCTGAATAAATGAATGAATGAGTACAGTAAAGAATGAATAAACAAGCAAATGGGAAAACATGTAGAAAGTAAATTCTAAGGCCCTTCTCAGGCTCATTAATACTTTAATTTAACTTTTGGTTAAGATGTTTAATGCCTCTGAGCACTAGTTTCCTCATCTGCAGCATAAGGATGATTATAGAGCTCTCTCAGAACTCTTGTGAGGATTAAATGACAGGGCAAAATACATTGTAAACTGCAAAGTGACTGAAGACTTCTTTCAAAATTGGTCATGTTGTGTACACAGGAAGGGATCATGCTCCACTGAGAGCCAGAGTTGCCCAAAGCAACCCTGTGGAAGATAGGTCACAGTTTCAACTTGATTAGCTTGGGGATCTGCCCCAGGAATTAGTGAAACACATGTCTAGGTGTATCTTGGTGGCTCTGAGTGGCTTAAAGTCCATGTCTGGCCCTCACCTTCTTCTCTGACTTTTTCTCCTGCTCTGCCTCCTGGCTGTGATGACATGAACAGATTTCCATCATCGAGCATTTCCACCATGTGCCCACCCCTGTCCTGTTTGCCCCATGTAAGAACAGTGCAATAAATTACCAGAAGAGGATGCTCTGTGACCAGTGATTCCTATGCAAATAGTAGTAAAGAAATCTGTGATCAAATCCATAACCAGGGACATCAGGATGGCTATTCTTGACATACAGAGTCATAGAGTTCTTTGGTTTTACACGCAGGAAGCTTCATTAACCCTTCTCTAAGTTTTCTAAGCCCTAGAATTAGTTTGTTATATGGAGAGGCAGACTTTGCCCAAGTGGAAAAGCTGCTGCTTTGTCAACAACATTTACACACATGTGCACCCAAGCATGCGCCTGCCTGCTCCAGACAAGACAACTGGGCCGTGTGGTGACAGTATTAATTAGACAATTACTGATGAAGACAGAATCTGTAAGACTCTGTTCCTGCCTTCCCACGAGACTCCATTTGTACGTGACAAACAGCCAATAAGATTTGGCAGGTCTAAACGGTGTGCTTATAGTTTCTTTAGGGTAGCAGTTGCAGAGGAAATACTGGAAATACAAAGAGCCACCTGAACAGACTTCTGGGAGCCCATGTGGTCTCCAGATCCTGTTATTCCAGAGCTCTGCAGAAGTCTTATTAGGGAAGTGGGTGGTGAGGGACATAATCCCAGTGTACATGCGTGGCATTCACATAAATTGGGTTCAATCTCCAGGTCTGCCTTGTGATAGCTGTGTGATTTTGAGCTACTTGTGTAATTTTCCTCTCCATACTTCAAAGTCCAGTCACTGTCCTTAGGACATTAATAACATCTACCTCTCTCACCTTGAAGAACTGTTATTCAAAAGTCAAGAAAGAAAACACACATAAAAGTGCTTCATAATCCATGAATTGTTTGGGAAAATCATATGAATTCCATGACAAATCTAATTTTGGGGTCATTCTGTTCATACTGTATTTTTCATGCGCTTTCTTTAACTGACTAAAAACAATTTAGGTGAGAGCCTTGCTTTATAAAAACAGTGTTTCTTTCTAAGTCATCTTGAGTCAATGGATAAAGTTTTGTTTTGGAAGGAGGTGGGGTAGACCTAAGGTACACCTTGGAAGATGGAACTTAGCCTTGGGATTCACTCCACGTGTCTGCTAAGCCATTCTTACAAGTTAAAGTGACAGCTGAGGGGAGTGTGACAGTGGGGTGGTGAAAAATGTGGCTTCAGATCACCATAGGGGCTAAAACAGGTTCAAAGAAGTTACCTGTGGCTGGCGGTGCACCCACTGTACTTGGCACCCACTGTACTTGGCATGCACAAGATGTTGGGCACCAAAAAATTTAAAGTTTCCTCATGTGTCTATTCAGCCCAGGGCAGCCACAGAGACTTTAGTGGGGAAGAGCTATTCTGCCTCGCTTTGTTCCGCACTGATTCCAGAAACCATATTTCTTGCTGGAGAAAGCAATCACTGCTTGGTTTGTTACAATCTCATTAGAGTTCTTCCCAATTATAGTTTGAGACTGAAATTCTTTTCTTCAGACATAGGGTAAATAATCACCGTAAAGACGGGCCAAATTCTGGGCCTCTCTTGGTCAGGAGCAAACGTGAAGGTCTTTCCTCAGTGCCCCAGGAATGTGGGGCACAGAAGTGTGCTGAAAGGAAGAGAAGTATGTTTCCCACTGACGCTCTTAGGTTCATATCTGACGTGTGGCAAATGCCTTGATTTTCCAGGAGAACTAAGTGTTTATGGTTTAACTTTAAAGAAAAATGCTTTGCTGTCTTTACAATGTTATTATCATTATTACCATGACCTCTATTATCATCATGTTATGCTTTTATGATATGCCAGACAGAATAGTTTTGTGCACATCACTTTATTTCCCCTTTACAACACTTTGAGGAAGGTGCTTTTATAGTTAATTCTCTTACAATAGATGAATGAATGAGGTTTGGAGAGATTAAGTAGCAGGAGTGCCTTAATCAAGGACCATGACTCAAATTCAGATCTCTGTCTACCACATGTGTTGTTATTTCTTCAAGATGTAGGCTCTTAGCATAATCCAGTGAGCCTTGGATGTGTTGAATGAGATTTTTCACTCAAAAGGAATGAGCAATAGGGCTGGGGATTTACCTCAGTGGCATTAGCGCCTGCCTGACAAGCGCCAGGTCCTGAGTTTGATCCCCGGTACCAAAAATAAAGAAGAAAGAAAGAAAGAAAGAAAGAAAGAAAGAAAGAAAGAAAGAAAGAAAGAAAGAAAGAAAATGAGCAACACTATCAGCATCTTCATACCCACAGATTCTCTATGCATAGGTTCCTCATCTTCAAATTTAATGAATAATGAATAAAAATATTTGAAAAGAAAAGATTGGCTCTGCCCTGAACATGTAGAGGTTATTTTTCTTGTCATTGTCCCATGAACACTACAGTGCAGTAATGGTTTATGAAACATTTACATTGTAGTAGGTACCATAAGTAATTGAGAGATGACTTAAGGTACTGTTTCGTAAGGATGTGCTTACATTATACACAGATTCTATGCCATTTAATAGAAGGGACTGGGGCATTATCGGGTTTTGGTGCCTGAGGGGGCCAGGAGCCATTCATCCTGATATTAAGGGATGCATGCTAGCTTTTCCTTCAGCCAAGGGGAAATAGTGGGGAAAGAAGAAGCTTTTCTGTGGCTCTCCGGGCCTGGGCGCTAAGAGGGGCTTGTATTCCTCATGGTCACTCGACTTTCCAGAGGATACTTTAACTGAGGCTTGGAGAAAAGTCCACTTTGAACCTCAGGTCAGGACTATTTTCAGGAGAATTGACAGCAATGGCAGTGTGTCTTATTGTAATACAAAATTTTTAAAAATTAAACATTTACTACATTTTTTACCACACTGTGTATTTTATATCATATCCCTTTAAAAAAAGAAGGAAGAAATAAAGAAAAAAAGAAAGAAAATAAATGCTCAGGTGGTTTAACTCCATTATGCAAAGCAAACAGAGCTTGTCGCATGGTGATGACTAAGACCTGCATGCTCAGTGGGGTTCACGTTTGCCACAGTTCATCCACACTGCCCTAAGAATGGACAGATAAATAAAGCCACATCAGAAGGGGGTGCACACCTTGTCCAGACCCTAGCCATGGAAGCCACTCAAGCATTCACCTTTCCTCCTCCATCTCTCTGATTACAAGTCTGGAGCTCTCACTATTTGCCCATGATCCTCACAGTGGCAGCCCTGGGCACCCTTCACCCCTTCCTGTTCTCTGTTCCTCAGGGTCAGACCCGCCTGACTACAGGGACTGATTTATTCAGTGCGCATGTGCCAAGGTCTGCTCTATGTCAGGCCCTCTGCTAAGGACTGGGGAAAATCAGCAAACAAAACAGACAAACGAATTTAGAAATGAATTCTATGATACCAAGTTGTGATAAGCAACAATTTTAAACAGGGTAAAGGAGAAGTGAGTGATAGGGAAGGTTGCTATTTTAGAGTGGGTGGGGGACCTTTCCAAGGAGGCAGTGGGTGTGCAGAGACCTGATGAAGGTGAAAAAGGTCTGGGAGGAGAACGCGCCAGAGAGGGAACAGTACATGTAAAGGTCCTGTGGCCAGAGTGAATGCACAGAGCTCAAGTAACCCCAAGAAGGGCACAGAGGCTGAAGCAGCATGAGCTCAGGTGAGACGGTAAGGCTGTCATAAAGAGTGTTAAGGGAACAAGCAGGAGCTTAGCCTTTCCTCTGATGAGAAACCATGAAGGGTTATAGTAGAGAATAAAATTATCTAATTCACAGTCTTCATCCAAGTTTTAAATTTGCCATGCAAAGGAACTATGGTAGGAAGCAAGAAGCAATGAGAAAGGATGGGAAAGAACTTAGGTGGTCAGAGGAGAAATGAGGACCTTTTGGATTCAGTGGGAGTGGTGGAGGGGTACGAGACAGGTGAGAGTGAGATGGGTTTTGTTGGAATGTCTTGAATGTAACTTCACGTCTCCCTGAATGGGAGGAATAGAGGGGCAGGAGAGGGCTTGATGTTAAAGTTTAGACCTAGAATATTCCCCCCAAATTCTCATGGGTTCAGAAGTGGGCCTTTTGGAAGGTGATCAGATGATGGGGTCACTATACTCATCAGTGCATTCGTCAATTGGTGAGTTCCTAGCAAATGCGCTGTTCAGAAATGGAACCTGGTTGGAGGTGGTCACCAGGGGTGTGACCGGAAGGGTGTATTCCTGTCCCTGGCTCCTTGCTCTTCTTTCTGCTACCTGGCCACCATGATTTGAACAGCTTCCTTCCACCATGCTGTTTCTGCTTAGGAGCCAGACGCCATGGACTGAACCCATGAGGCAACATAAATCTCTCCTCCTCTAAGTTATATATTCCTGGTGTTTTTCCCCAGTGGTGGTAAAGTGACTAAGATCTCCAGGGACCCTCAGTCTGAACAGGTGGGTACCCAGGGGTACCACTGACTGAGGAGGGTGTAATAAGAAAGGGCAGGTTTGTTCCTGGCCTTGTTGGTGTGAGCTGATGCCAAGCCTCTTCCTCTTCTTCTGTGGGAGGTAACTGGGGTACCCAACCCTGTTTGTGACCATACAGGTAAGTTCAAGTTAAAATATGTATTCATTAAGGATTCCTGCAGATCAAATCAACTTCCATCTCTTCCAGCTCTGGGATTATCTTCAGAGAGGCTGGGAATTCATAACAAGAAGGACATTCTTTCAGAGAAGGCCAAGGCCGAGATGAAATTTTGTCAACTTCTCCATCCAGCTGTGACCCGGCTAACTCAGCCACACACTGAGCGTGCAGAACCCAAGGGAGATTACATCAAGCACACAGAGGTTTAATCAGGAACAAGGAAATGGGCACTGCCCAAGTTGACAGTTCTTGACCGGAACACTGCACCATGGGCTGCATAACCACCTCCTTCTATCCATCAGGGAAATGGGTGCTCTGCTCTCACATCTTACAGACACAAAAATTAAAGGTAGGAGAAATCAAGCAGCCTGCTCAGGTCCTCAAATCCTAAGGGGTAGCCTGGAGTTGAGTCCAGGCCCTCCGCCACACCCCCTCCCATCATGCTCTTCTAGAGGCTCCCGCTCCTGATGCTCCCGAAGTCACTCTTAGCAAAATGTCTCTGCTTCCTCCGCGCTGATACACGTCCACCCCCAGATGACTGTCAGTCTCTATTTTGCACAGAGACAAGTGGGTCTTGACAAATGAAAAATGATTGTGCAATTAAATAGTGTCAGTAGCGCGTGCCTGCCACGGAAAGAGCAGGGGGAACGTGAAGTTTAGCACTTGCTCAGAGAGTGACGGAGCCCAGAGTGACTCACAGGCACCCACTGAGGGTGGGGGTCACCCTGAGCAGCCACTCAGGAGGCTGCCTGTCAGCATCCCAGCCAGCATCTGCCTGCAAATGCTCCTGGCTCCGTTGAGCCCGCTGAACTTGAGCCCAGCCAACATTCAGGCACAGTAGCCCTCAAGCCCCCAGTGTAAAAGGATCAGGCCCTGCTCTGGGGAGAATTCTGATGCAATCTGCAAATACACCCTGGCAGATCATGTGTTGATCCTAAATGATACAGCTGATGTCCTGAGTAGATTTTTGGAACAGGACATGGAGACTCAAACAGCAGAGAATCCCAAACACATAGCTTTTTGGTGCAGAAGGGATTATGTAGCTTTTTAGTATTACTCCTTTTGTAATTGGAGAGTAGCTTTACTTTTCTGATTAAACCTCAAATACACAAGTCTAATCAAGTATCAAGTATTCCTTCCATTTACAATTCTCTGGGGCTGCCCACTGCCACAAGGGAAGCCCTGCTATCTGCACATCTGTCTAGCTGTAACCCATGACATTCACTGGGGTACAGACATTTCTGGAGGTCCTGGAATGTTCTGTCTTCCCCTCTGGCTACAGCAGGACCTAGTGGGAGTTCTCCCTGAAGGGGATAGTGGGATGCCACCCAGTTCTTCCTCCTGCCTTTGCTGGCTCTGTGTCGAGCAGCTCATGCTCCGTGTGCTGTTTTCATGATGTGGTCCCTGGTCAGAGGCCTGGAACAGTGGATCCATCTCTTAGGGACTGGAACCTTAAACCATGAACCCAAATAAAACTTTTCTCTCTGTAAGTTAATTGTGTCGAGTATTTTGTTACACCAACAAAAGGCTAATGTAGACTTCTTTTCCAAGTAGTAAAACTCTCCTCCAGAGGGAAATTAAGTAGCCAAGGGCCATGGCCCTGTGTCCCAGGGCCCGAGGATAGCACAGCCTGGGCTCAGCACCTGCTAAGGTCTCTCCTTCTTCCCCTCATGACTTGGAAGCTCGGTGACTCCAGGAGGCCTAACTTGTCTAGTACTTGCTCCCTGGAGGCTGGGAGAGAAGAATCTTTCCTTGTCTAGATGCACAAGTGTAACACAGGAAACTAATCCTTAAGGAACTCTGTCCTTTCCTCCTCCTCCCCCATTCCCTGTTCCACCCCTTGCAGTTCAGAAAGGTTACCTAGGGTGTGAGCTGACCTAGGAGACTGCAGGGTTGAAATGGAAAAAGATGAGACAAAGGTGAAGCCTAATGATTGCATAAGTACCTGGAGACAACCAGGCCTTCAGCCCCTGGACTTTGTTTTTGTTTTTCGTTGTTGAGATAGGGTCTCATCATATATTTCTGGTTGGACTTGAACCCACTGTGTCATTGAGACTGGCTTCAGACTCACTGTGATGCCTCCGTCTCAGCCTCTCAGGGATGACAGGCATGTGCCACCACATGCAACCAGCCCTTGGACATTAAAGAACAGAACTAGTGCATTTTTAAAAAAACGTTTCCTTTCTCTTTAACTGTGTCATGTCTAGTTTCTACTGTCTGCAGTAAAAGAGAATGCATGGTTCTGAAACACACTCGCCATTTCCATTTTCAGCAGCACCTGTGCCTATGCTCTTCCTGCTGCCCACATTTGGGTACTAACCTTGTCCACCAGATCTTGCCAAGGCTCAAATGTTCTTGCTGCTGAGCCACCTTCTGTCCCTGCTGTCTCTGCAGACAGTGAGGAGGTCATGCTATGACACTCTCACGACACCACAGACCTTTCTTACTGTGTGGTGATCCCTCGTGTGAGCAAATACCTCCTTGATGTGGCGAATATGTCCTCCAGGGTTCTGTGCTAGAAGTCCAGTGTGGCAGTGTTGGGACACTGTGGGTGCTGTAAGAGTCAGGGTATAGTGGAACATTCAGGGGACACCACACCAGAAGGAATTAATGTACTTCTTATAGGATCCCAGTTACTTTTTTGAGAGCAGGTTGTTATAAAAAGTGAACAAGGTCCCTGAATTCCTATACCTTCCTGTCTCTCCCTGTGATCTTTTCCTCTTGAATACACTTCCACCATGATGCCACTCATTATGTTGTGACAGAACCAAGAAGCCCTTCCCAGAGCTAAGCAGGTGTTTGCACTACACTCCTAGACTTCCAAAACTGTGAGCAAATAAACTTCTTTTTTAAATAAAGTTTACAACCTCAAGTATTTTGTTATAGCAACAGATAATTAACTAATATACTCTCCTGCAAGACTCTGAGTTTCTTAGGGGAGAAAGGATCTGTTTCTCTTATCTTCAATCCTGAAATGAGAGGGAGAGGAAGTAGTACCAGAACCCAGAAGGATGGTGGTGTGGGAGAGTCACCTGGCAGGAGCTATGGCCTCAGGCGGTAAATATGGTCAACCCATAGTGACCAATTAGGGAAAGCCGGGGAAACAGGGATTAGGAGGCTTACTCCACTCTCCCACTGCCTTTGTGTGAGGCAAGACAGCCCAGGTGATGCATTCCTTGGCATCTTGAGGTGACAGAGCAGGTGGAGAAATCTGAAAAGTCAATCTAGAAGAAGCAGAGGAAGATTCTCAGTAACCAAGCTTCCTCTCTACAAGGGGCAAGAGGGCCTCCCAAGGGAAGTTGGAGGGACTCTGACACCATAGGAGCCCCACACCTGATCACCTCCACTGCAAACATTTCTCTCTGAATTGTCTCATTGGAGTATGCTGTTTGTATTTCCACCTAGACATGACTGACATAAGTCTAGATATTCCAGGATTCCCTGCTCAAACCCTGCACCACCAAGGCCCTTCCCATGGGAGGGAAATAGCCAGCAATGCCCCAAATGGGACAGTGTGCAGACGCTAAGGGCTCCTGGAACCAAGAAGAGCAAGAAGCCACAGCAACAGAGCTAAGGACAGACCTTGCCTCTGCCACCCACCCAACCAGAGCCTCTGTGCTGTCCTTCAGCACGTGGACATGTCTCTCTCCAACAGCCCCACATCTGTCCCAATGAAGACTATATATCATGCAGGTCACCAGTGTTGTTATTCCTTCTTTTTTTTTTTCCTTTTTAAATACTGGAGATTAAACACACGGGGCCTTCACATTGAGACTACAACCCAGCCTTTTCATAGTTTTTATATATTTTGAGACAAGGCCTTTTTCAGTTGCTGAGAGGCCCAGGCTGACCTCTAAGTGGCAATCCTCTTGCCTCAGCTTCCCAGAGTGCTGGGATTACAGGTATGAGCCACCACAACCAGCTACTAATACTGCTATTAAAGGCAGGGATTGTTTTTTGGTGTCCTCTGGAAGAAGGAAAAAGAATTTGAACAAAACAAGCAAATCTCTCTACAGAAAAGCCACAATTCTAAGTCTACTTTGGGCAGAGTCCAGCAGCTGCACATTGCTCATCTGCAGAACCAGAGGGACAAGAAGCAGGTGCACAGTGGCTCTGCCTGCCTCAGGCTGCGGGCCAGGCCTCAGTGAGGACTTCTGAAGCCGCAGCACCTCCCCGACCTCCCACACACCAGCACTGCGGCAGATTCGCTAGCTGAGCCCTGACCCTCAGAGCTGGGCTCCTGGCCAGTGTGGCCTCCGCGTGCTTCAGGACCTTAAGCAATTCACTTCCTTTTCTGGGCCAAGTGCTGAAGGACACTGGGCTCCCAGACTCACATCAGACATCTCTCTGCATCTCTTGGACTGAATGATTTCTTAGCTGTGTCTTCTCCTCATAGTCCAGACCGTCTGCAGCAGGGCACAGCAGTTAGCATCTCTGGCCCCTGGCACCAATGTCACAGTGACATTTCCAGTCCTTTCCATTACCTAGTGTAGATTAGTTCTACTCTAGGTAAGGATTTCATCCAAAGGGGATAGTAGACATGGAAGCAAGGCTCACTGCATTTTTGTTTGTTTGTTTGTTTGTTTGTTTTTGCAAGGCTCACTTTAATTTACAATCCTTGACCCCTTTTTCGAAGAAAGTAAGCTTCAGAAAATGCCCAAATAACTCACTTCTGTGAGCATAGATGGAATGTTCATAAGTGAAAATCTAATCCCCTGTGTGATGGTGTTGGGAGGTGGTCCCTTTGGAGTGGGTTAGGTCATGACAACAGAGACAATAGCACCTTTATGAACAGGATTAATGCAATCCTGAAAAGAGACCTATAAGAGCATTCCTGTCCTTTCCTCCATGTCAGGACCCAGTAAGAAGATGACAGTCTATGAACAGGAAGTGGGCATGCACTCAAACTCAAACATCCTGGCACCCTGATCTTGGACTTCTAGATTCTAGAACTGTGATGAACAAATTTCTATTGTTTATAAGCTCCCCAGACTATGAAACTTTATTAAAGTAGCCTGAATATATTTAGGAACCCATACCAGTAGGTTATCTTAGGAGGTGAATGAGTAGGATAAGGAAGACTCCATTTAGATTTCACCCTTATGGAGAGAAGAATTTGACTTCAGAGCATCCTAGGATATTGCTAACACTAGTCAATAAGATATGCTCAGTGATTCCCAAGGAGGTTGGATGTAGACTTACTCACAATCCAGTTGTTACAGCACTAACTCCAAGACCCCCGAGACAAGAACTAAAATATATATGTCTTTCCTAGAACATTCTGTCCTACAAAATGCCGTCATCAGCATGTCAATATGGAGTCTAGCTGTGAAGGGCTGAAAGCTGACTGTGATCAGCCTTCCTAGACGACATGAAAGCACTGTCCAGCATCACACGAGAGCCTCTAGTTTGGGAGCCTTGGTTCTAAGGTCCAATCCAGAAAGAGAAAAGCAGCAAAGGGTGTAAGTGTGGCAAGAGGACTGGGGGAAGGTTTGGAACCACAGTGGGCTGAGTTGGATTCTGCCTGCATCCTGGGCAGGCAATAGATGGCATAGGGAGAAAATCAGAGCACAGAGAGCTGAACTTACTCAGCACTGCATTAACAGAAAGCCAGCAGCTCAGCAAAGTGGAAGAAGCTACGGGTGGGACCGTGATGGAGACACCAGGTGGAGTCTATTGGAAGGCTATAGGCAACATCAGATCAGCAAGGGGCAGTGTTAGGAAGGAAGGACTACACTTGGCCACCCTGGAGCAGTCCCAGTAGGAAGACAAGGAGGAGATGTAGCAAGTAAGGTCCCATTCTGGAGCCATGAGGAAAGAGTGAATTGTGGGAGGCTGGACTCTAGTGGACAGAAGTGCCTCCCTGAATGCCTGGATACCACTGCTCATACCCTCCTGGCAGCAAGCCTGGGGTCCCAGCCCTGACCCTGCCTCAGCCTCCACATCCAGCCCAGGTTCCTGACTGAATGCCCCACCCCTCTCCTCCTCACAGTGTCTCTACATTTTTACACGGCACACGGTGCTGCAAAGGAAAATGAACGTCCAAGGAGAGCAATGAAGCGAGGACCAGCACCCATCCCTTCAGTCATCAAAATGACGTTAAGTGCCCATCTGCCATAAGCACCCTACTAACTCCCCAAAAAGGAGGGTATGGAGATGATTCCCTCAAATTTTCATTAATATGCTGATTAGGTAAGAAATAGTCACTTCCCTGGATTTAAAGAGAAGAATGAGAGAATATAGGAATCCTAGCCTCCCTCTTTCTCCATAAGGCAAAATTTCAAATAATAAGCAGATCTGCAACAGATGGACGGGTTTTTAGCACTCCTGAGGGGGAGAGGATGGAGCCAGTCTGTCTCTGTCTCTCTCTATATCTAGAGAGAACGTGAGCCAGTGTGAGTGTGGGCGTGTGTGTGTGTGTGTGTGTGTGTGTGTGTGTGTATATGACGGGGTGGGGAGGAAGGAGCGGAGATCAGGTAGAACCATGAAAAAGCAAAGAAAAAAACATAAGCACCCAGGAGAGACTATAAAGAATATGAGCATAATGATAAAGCCAGAAAAAAAAAGAAATTCAGGAAACAAAGCACACAAAATTTGAAAAGAAATTGTTTATTCAGGAACTCACTAGTCAGGAACCACAAGCAGCCATTTAACTGGCTCTGTGCATTGTGCTCTTCCTAAAGGACACCTGCAGGCAAGTGAGCTTGTAGGTGCTGTGCAGGACCCAGGACGACAGGACCTCGTGCCCCTGCTCCCATCAGCTGGACTGGCTGTGTGCCCTTTCCTCCCGGATGCTTCTCCCCATCTGCATGGAATGGCAGGCACCCCAGAGGCTGAAGTTTCTCTCCAAGCCTCACTATATGCAGCTTTGAAAAATCAGAACCACATACAGCTCATGCGCTTCTGGAAGTCACAGACAGTGAAAGGGCTCTGAGGCCGCCTCTGCCCTGCCTGTGCCCAGCCAGCACCACACTGGTTTGGACCAGGCTCTGATACCCTGGCAGAGTTCAGAGGACGAGGCTAGGGGAGCTGTGGCAGTGCTGTCGTGTTGCACAGCTGCACTGTTGACATCTGGACTGTTGACACAGACTGTCCCAGAGAGACCTCTTCTCACAGGAGACCTCCCCATCCCCTCCCCTCCTCTTGTGCACCCCTCACCAGAAGGCTCAGTCTTTCTGCTTCCAGCGCTGGGATGGGGGTGTGGCTTTTTGCTACTACTTTATTATCTTAAATGCACTAGAAATTTTCAGATGCACCTGCAAACATCCTGGATCAGCAGGTACATTCATTTTTTATATTTTCTAACCATTTTACCTCACTTAGTTGGACCACTTTGAGAGCAGACATAGTGTGATAGTTAAGGACGCTGGAGCTACACTACCCGAATCTGGACTTGTACTCTTCAATCCACTAGTTGTGTAACCCTGGGGAAGTTACGTAAGCTCGGTAGCCTGGTACTCCAGCACTCTAGGAGGCTGGGGCAGGAGGAGCACGAGTTATCTACTTGGGTAACTTCTCAACTTAGCAAGACCCTATCTCCAACCCCCGGTGTCACAAGAAGAAGGAGGGAAAGGTTAATAATACGTGTCTTTGCATCCCAGGGCTGTTGCTAGGAGGGAAATAGGCATGTCGGGTTTTCAGCACTGTGCCTGTGGTATTCAGAGTCCTTAACAAACATTAGCTAGGAGATCTAAGCTGTGACACCCTCTGTATCCAAGGCAATCCTAGCAAAGACACTATTTCCTGGCCTCCTCTCTATTACAAGCATACCTCCGCTTGAATCCCTGCTGATGGTGAGCACTGATCCTTCAAAGTCCACTTCCTCCTGTGGCTAAATTCTTTGTGTTGACTTCAGAATTTAGCCTCAATCCATAAATGGTCTGAAATGAATTGAATGCAGATTTCTGTCACTGCCTGCACCTTCCCTACCAGCAAGCAGCGATCATGCTCCCCACCTCTGCTTAGTTCTCAGTTCAAGAGTGAGTCATTCACATCCTCTCTGACTGCAGTTCATGTTCCACTATAATGCACAGTTACTCTGCATATTTCTGCTCCCTCTGCTCTCTGCCTGAGCATTTCTGGCTGCTTTTCTTTGTAAGATCTTTGTACATGCCACATAGCATCCTTGTTCACGCTTTTAACCTTTCTAAGGATCCACCCAAGTACGAGAGTAGAGGAGCAGCCAGCGTGGTGTCACACACCTGTAATCCTAGCACTATAGGAGACTGAGGCAGGAGGATCCCAAGTTTGAACTGGCCTAGGCAACTCAGTCGCATACTGAGACATCAGTCTCAAAACAAACAAACAAACAAACAAACAAACAAAAACCCCTGGGGGCCAGGGTTCAATACCAGCACTGTAAAAAAAAGAAAGAAAGAAAAAATAGAGTAGGGGAACAGTACACTCTCAGCCAAGGTGCTTAAAGTGCCTGGCTTGGAGTCCCAGTTCATCAATAATGTCCTGTTTGACACCACAATCTACTTATGTTCCATACGGAAATGGAACTCTTGATTCCTCTTACTAAACAACTAAACCAATGCAAACTGAAAGCTTTCATCAAACTGGTTTTGCTCCCAACTTCCAATCCCTGAGATGGAAGAAGTTTTGTACACTCCTAGACACCCCTGTCAACTGCATGTTACCTTTGGGCCATGAGCTCCTTCAAGTCCTGCCTGGGGCTTCCTCTCCCAACTCCTCCCCTCCCCATCCTTTCTTCTCTGAGCCCACTCCTTTCCCAGGCCCACCCTGTTACATGGGTGGTGGCTCTGCAAATGTAACAGGACTCCACACACTTCTGACTTCACACTCCTGCGCTCTGACTCCAACTGTGTCTTGGCTTTTCACTTCCTGAAAGCCTTCTTGTTTCCTTACATCTTGCCCTACACACCCCACCTTCCAGGAGCCCAGGCAGGCATCTCTACCCTGCCTTCTTTAGCCCTGTGGTGTCTTGCTCAGGCACACACCATATCATGCTAATCTGTAGCCATTCTCACGCACCTTCTACATCATGTGGAACTTTCTAGGCAGAGACTGTGTCTTCTGTCTCTCAAGCCCCTACAGTCATAGACTGTTATGGCTTGTGCCTAGGTGTTGCCCACAGCCTCATCTGGTCATAGGTGGGGCTTTGCAGAGATGGTTGGATCTACTGTGTGTGATGGTGGGAATCAAGGATGTGATGCAGGGATTAAGGGTGTGATCCTTGGATTAAGAGTGCCCCATCCTGGGTGTGAGTGCTATCTGCCCTAGAGGAAACATAAGTGACAGAAAGAAGCCTTGCTGCTGTTGTTGCTTCACTACTTTGAAGCCTTCTGCCTGGCCTGCCATCAGCTGTTTCTCCTCTTTGATGTTCCTCTGCCATGCCACCCTGCCTTGGAATCAGTTGATTGGACTGAAACCTCTACAAATTGTGAGCAAAATAAACTTTGGGTGTTAGATATTTTATCCTAGCAATGAGAAAAGTAACCAGGACAGGGACATTTGGTGAAGAATTTCCTGACTTAACTTAAAACTGGATCTCAGTCAACAGAAGTAAATAGAGCTGGGTTCTTCTGCTGGCCTAAGAACTACTACAAAAACATGGTAGGCAAAGACCATGGGAAAAAGATGGGAGTCAGCAAGTCCCACCAGGAACACACACCACCTGACTCTCAGTCTTGCTCATCACCTTCTCTCCTCCCTGGTGGCCATGGAGCTACAACTGCTGTAAGAAGGAACTGACTCCAGGTGGTCTGCCCTGCCTGCTTGTAGAGGAGCACATGCCAGTGCAGTTAGAGAGGTTGTGAAATGCCAAGCATTGCCCTCCCTTAACACACCCTAGATATCCCAGGGCTCCTGGAAGCATTCGTGAGCAGGTAGAATTGCTGGGCTGATCCACAAGTCTGGGTTAAAGTAGGGGGTTTGTGGTAGAACATAGCCTAACAGAAGGCAACAGGAAAGCCTGCTGACTCTATGAACACTGCCCTCACTTTCTTATAGCTCTCTATACCTCCATTCCTCGTGATTACTTAGGTTTAACTTCCTGATCAATTGTAATAACTGGAACCATGAAATTCCTTAAGTCCTCCCAATGGTCTCCAATACCCCATAATTATCTTATTAATGTAACAGCACAATTCATAATAGCTAAATTCTGAAAGCAGCATATATACCTGTCAAGAGACAATTGGATAAAGAACATGTGATATGTGCATATAATGGAATACTACTTGGCTATAAAGAAAGACAAATTTGGGACATTTGTAGGAAAATGAATGCATCTGGAAAATGCAATGTGGAGTAAAATAAATCAGATACACAAGCTTAAAAACTGTGTGGTATCTTTCACCTGAGTAAGGCAAAGTACAAATGGATAGTTCAACAGATGATGGCTAGATGTAGACAAGGGAATGGATCTCTTGTAAATGGGAAGGAACATCAGACATCAAGGGTGAGGGGTGAGGAGTGGATGGGAAAAGAAGTGTAATAGATATGCCATGTGCAGGAACATGATAACCTCAATGAATATAAACATCATATGACATAAACAAGAGCAAAGAATTTTATGAGCTAAGATTAATGATATAAACAAGAATGAACACTGAGATAACATTGAAATTAGAGAAGAAAGTGGGTGGGAGGGAATTTAAAAGGAAGCAAGTTGTGTTATACACATGTACTAGTACCTAAGATGATTGTAAATGCGTGTAATGCAAACATGAGCTAATAAAATAGGAAAAAGGCTAAAAGACAGCCAGTTAGCAGCAGAATGAACCTCTAGGATATCAAAAATCTCATATGGATGGAGCAGGTGCACGCACATGCACACATCTAAGAAGACTAATGAAACACACACACACACACACGCACACACCTATCAAATGCTCTCTATTCATGCGTATTTCCTTAGCTAGGCTACTTAGACATCTCATACCGTACATCATCTAGGCAAGGAAAGGACTCAAGGGCTAAAAAAGGCACTAAAGGTGCTGATCACCTCCACCACCAAATTGCAAGCAACTGCTGATGTCACTCCTGGTGTGGAGTCCTGCCACTGAGTCACTGTCAAACAACTGTGACACCCTAAAGTCCAGGAAAATGTCTGTGACCAGTTGAGATCTAGACCAGTGAGTTCCTCCTAAATATAAGAAGCCAGACCCCATCAATGTAAATTGCATGAACAGAAGCTTTGCAGACCACAGCAAAAACTAGAGCTCACCAAAATGACTGTGCTAAATCAACAGTGATTGCAAGGAAAGCTGGCATGCAGGTAGGAAATGGGCCATGATGTCCAACAAGATGTGACAGCCAAGAAAACATCACAGGGACAGGCACAGAACACGTTACCAAGGACCAGGCCTCTCGCTTTGTTATCTGTGCTCACCCATAGAGAGCAATTTGGAGGTCACATTTGGGGGTGTTATGGTTGATACATTGTGTCAACTTGAGTTTAGGAGTTTTAACTGAGAGACTCAGCAGGGAGCCAGGGTTCTTCCGAAATAGCGTCATTTTGTGCAAGAGGAGGGTACAGAGATTTTGTGAGTGCTACACCCACCCTGGGGTTTGGGGTGACCTGTGCACTATTTAAGGGAGAAAAACAGGTTTACTTTTCCTTCCTTATGCTCCGGTTGCGGCCTTGAAATGTTGCCCCAGTGCCATGCCACCCTGCTTTGGAAACAGCTGATTATGTACTGAAACCTCCAAAAACTGTAAGATAAACAAACTTTTCCTTCCTTCATTTTGGGTGTCAGGTGTTTTGTCCCAGCAATGAGAGAAAAGTAAAAGTAACCAAGACAGGGAGTTTGGGACAAAGAAATGGGTAGGAGGTTGAGTTCTCAACCACATCACAGTATTAATACTCAGCAACTGTGTAGGTTTCTAACATCTCAACTTTTGACATATTTCTCCTTAGTTCAGGCCTCCTTAGGTAACTGTTAAACACAGTGTATTATCAAGAGATTTTTACTTATGTTAGCACTATATTATGTAATTGATCCTTATCTCACTGACTCCCATGAAAACCTTCTGTGGAAGGTATCATTAACCCCATTTTACAAATGGCGAAACTGATACATAGAAAGGTTACAACACCTACCTAAGGTCTTAAGTGTAGGTGTAAGAGCAGGACTAGGCCCAGGTCTGACTGACTTCAAGACCTGCACTCAATCAATAGGGTGGGAAAATATAGTCCAAAAGGAAAGATAATTCTAATGAGTCACCGAAAGGAGCATTTGTACACCTCAGGGCAGGTTTCTCCAGAATCATTCAAATTCTTTAACTTTTGCCAACCAAAAATATTGACAAGATGGTCAGCCTGGGAAAGTCAATCCTGTAGTCATGAAACAAAATTTGTCTCTAAATGAAGACAATGAACTGATCCATACAAGAATACAAGTACTGTACCCAGGATATTAGGAAATAAATCCTTGGCTAGAAGTAGAAGACATAAGGTGAGGAAGAGAGAGATGGCTCACCTTCTTTTTCATTAAAAGTTTGCAGAGAAAAAGTATCAACTTACTTCCTCCCTCCTTTGTAGTAAACATGGGGCAAAGATCTCTCTCTCTCTCTCTCTCTCTCTCTCTCTCTCTCTCACATACACACACACACACACACACACACACACACAAATAACAATAAAATCCATCCAAAATAGACTTTCCAAGGGAAATAATCTCAATCATAGAACTTTGGCAGGCAGGAGGGATTTGGAGGAACATCAAGAAAGATCAAGGATAATGATATTGGTCAGCAAATTAGATACGCCACAGGGATCCAATAAAGCAGTAAAATTCAAAGCCAACGTGACTTGCAAAGTTTTCTAGCCAAGGCTTCAATCGTACTGGGGTCAAAAGATGGGTGAGCACCTGGCTTATCACCCTCAGTATCCATCAGTGCTTGAAAGTTCTCATCCAGTAGTCTAAGATCCCAGGAGGAAAACGGATGGAACAGTGGGCAGACGAGGAGAAGGGTGAGCAGGAGGCCAGCAGCTATGCACACAACTATTAATAGGCTTAGATAGATAGCAGGGAAGGTGAGCAGATGAAAGACTGACTCTGAAACTTCAGGGAAAAGGTAGCAATAGTGACATCGTTTATTCTCTTGAATATACAAGGATAAGCAAGAGGGCTACAGGCTGCCAAGACTCATGGGGGCCTTGAAATGCCTTTCAGCCCATTGCCTGCTCTGGGTTCCACGTGCATCCATGCCACCCCAGGCGGATGAAGGAAAACATCTGTTTTCTTTCAAGGTTTTCTGTCACAGTGCTGATACCTTTCCTCAGAAAACTAGACAAAGTTCTTATTGTTACACACAGATGAATGCTTTCTTGGATCCAGCCCAAATCCTTCTTTCTCGACTTAAACCATTTCATTTTCTGTGAACTTCAAAAGAGAATAATCATTTCTCAGCATCCTTCATGTAGAAAACAGTTTCATTCTTGAAGGCTAATAAGTCACCATTCAATCTTCTCTCTCTCAAACTAAGCCCTAATTTCTCACCTTTTTATGTCTTCTATTTTCCAACTATCTGCTCATTTTTGGTCTTTTTTAAAAAATGTTTTTAAGAGAAAAGCATTTTTGAGCAAGTAAAACTCAGACGGAACTTTAAAATCATAGCTCTGCAGTGAAGGACCAAAATGTGTCCAAAATGCAACTTACTACCTGCTTTGGTCCTCTGTACTGTTGACAGTTTAGACCAGAAAACTCTGGCATGGAGAGGGCTGGACATCATAAAATGTTTAGCACTACATATCAAGAGCCCTGCAGCACCCTTCATCTGAATTGGGACAACCAAACATACCCCCAAATAATGTCAAATATTCCCCAGTCCCTCACTCCAGTGCAGTCCACCTCTGACCTCTAATCATGGAGCCTCCCAGATTTCTCCCAGCCAGGCACCAGGTGTGTGTGTGTGTGGGGGGCAAAGTTCATCCAGTACTTGTCCCTGGTGCCAGAACTGCACAGTTCTGGAAGCATGAGCAGGAGCCTTCTTCCATCCTCCTGCCAGCCTGGCTAAAGTCCAGGCAGCACACCGGTGCGGTGTGGATGAGAACGTAAGGGAACTCTTCCTTTTCTGTCTCAGCAGCATTTGGGGGTTAGATTGCCCTCTCCCTCTGGGGAGCTGTGTTCTGAAGAACCACAAGACAGGGAGCACTCCCTTGCTTGGGGAGTGTGTACATCAAAGCCAGAAGTGCTGCCCATCCAGCCCAGCCCAGTCTCTGTCCACAAGCTGTGCGGTTCCTTGAGCGCCAGGCTGTGATCACCATCTAGTGCAGCCCTTACCTCTGAGGGTGCTAAATGCCTGGCTCTTAGGACAATTGTTGGAAATGGTCTTTACAGGCATGCTTGGTGCCACGCATCTACTTCCATGCAGCTCTGCAGGCTGCTGACATTTCTGCAAAGGGTTTGGGGCTATTGGCTCTGCAGAGCAATCTGGGGACAAGGTACCATCTCTAGGGGAGCTTGCAGTCTTGCTCTTGGGTGGCACAGCAGGGGAAACAGCAAAAACAGATCAATCAGGCAGTGTGCTAGCCACACCAGTGCTGGTATCATCACATTCTCTGCCCATGGCAGGAGTGCAGAGAGCTGTGGCCTCTGCATCTGACCAGCTCAGTCACCTACCAGGCTGCCCAGAGGGGCATCAGCAGAAACTGTGAAATTCAAGGGCAGTTGAGCCTCACCCCCATCCACTGCTAAGATGATCTGCATTTCACTGTTGCTGATTCCGTTAGTGATTCTGATTAATAAGGTGCTTTTTGCTCTAAATAATCCTCACAATTCCCCACCCAGTCATTCAGGCAAATCAAGTGGAGAGCTGGGTGAGTTCCCTTTTCGCAACAGGAAGCAGTCAGGAAGGAGGGTGGTTGCATCTTCAGGGTGCCAGTGAATCCACACTCTAGATGTGTCACACCTTGCTTCTTAACCCAAAGACTACCTTGCCTCTGTGAGACCTACCGCTTGGGGCACACATTCCTGCAATATGAGTTAGCACCCCATTGTGATTTCTGGGAAAAAAGAGTTGCCAAGTCTTAAGCAGGCAACAAGTTCAAGTGCAAACCCCAGTTTTAAGTCAATTCTTTTGCAGTTCCAGATCTTTCTGCGTTGGTTTGGAGAAGCTTTTTAAAAATATATATGTAAAATGATTTTTTTCAAATATGTTATTTTCACTAAAATAGAAAATAAATTTGCAATCACTTCCCTGATGGGAAAAAAATTAATCCATATGTCTTTGCTTCATCTACAAGTTAATCATCAAAAAGTACTCTGTATTTTCAGTGATGAAAAAGTCTTGATGAGCTTTGAGAAAACATAAGGCTTTTCTCTTTTAATATAGTAAATTCTACCTTAAGGTAATATGCCAACAGTGCACAAGGGTTAGAAAAAAGAGGAAAACACCCGTGATCCAAGCAGGATTTTAAGAAATGGCCGGATGCTCCAGTCACGCAAAGAATCAAAGTAGGTAGTGACCCAATCTGGAAGACACAATTTGAAGTTAAGGAAAACTCATTTTCAGCCTGGTATGGTTGAAAGTGTGTCAACTTGAGAGGTCTAAAAGCTTAACGAAGTCACTTAGCAGCTCTACATCCTGGGGTGTAGAGGACAGGCCCTTACTGTGCCAGGGTGTTGTGGTTGATTCATTGTGTCAACTTGAGAAGTTTAGGAGTTTAACTAAGTGATTCAGCAGGGGCCGGGATCCTCACTTTGTAAGCATCCTTGTCTTGTGCAAGAAGAGGGCACTGAGATAGTGTGAATGCTACACCCACCCTAGGGGCTGGTAGCCTGCTTACAATACAAGGGAGGAAAAGAGGCTAGTTCTCCCCATTCTTGATCTCGCTGCTTTTGCTGCCTTCCGCAGCCTTGAAGTGTTGCCCCTGTTACCTTGGAGCCAGCTGATCATGGACTGAAACCCTATAGACTGTGAGCTAAATAAACCTTTCATTCCTTAATTTTGGACATCAGGTGTTTTGTCTCAGTATCCAGAGAAAAGTAACTAAGATACCTCTTATCCGCCGAGTCACTCCCACCTCTGTTATGTACTCTAGCTCCCTCCTCTCTGTTCTCTGATCTGACTTTTCCTCCTTTCCTGGCACCCTGTCCCTCTGAACTGTAAGAGTCACAACACACACACGCACACCCACAGAAGGGTTTGGGAAGCCTAGGAGTCCGCCTTCACCTCCTCCCCGGTTGCTGCCACCATTGCTGCTGCTGAGAAAGCACAAACCCCAGTGTGGCCCACAGAGGCCCCAGGCTCGGTACACAGCAGCCTTGCCCAGGGCTCAGACCTCTCAAAGAAGTCTCAAAAAGAGGCTGTGGCCACCGTTTGATCATGGAGTTTATTATAAGCAAGTATTCTGAATAAACGAATCACCTGAAATTAAAGCACAAAAGATAGAGCAGAGCTAGGAACCCCACAAAGCAACTAAAACAAACGATGTAATCCAAGCATTGCTTCTCCTATGGGGTGGAGTCTGATGTCTCCCCAGTTTTTCCTCAGCCCTTCAGGCAGATATGAAGCCACTGAGTTGAACTTGGATTAGAACAGGGAGAGAAGCACCCCCATGTCCATCCTAGCCTCCACCCTCAGTCCTAGCAAAATCTCCTTCTCAATCCTGCAGATTTTCCTTTTTCCTCTGCCTTTTTTCATTTAGGGTCCACCATGCTTTCTTCTCCACATTCAAGAGGAAAATACAGAGTGGAAGAGAATTGGAAAACCACGAATATGTGGTTAGGATACTAGCAGGAACCTCTTGCATCCCCTGCTATAGAAGTCATTTCAGGCTGTTGCCTACATGCAGCCAATCTGCTTCTGCTTCTGTTTCTACTACCTCTGCCTCTATCTCCCTCTCCCTCTCTTCACCATTTGCATTTTTATCCTGAAAACAGAATAGAAATAACAATATGAAAGCCCAGTGTATGCCTAAAAGTACCCATTGACTTAATTTTTAATTTCTAGTTTAATTTCTAAGAAGGAGCAAGTAACCACCGTTATTTCAATAACAGCAATATTTCAATAAGTACCATAATTCAGTTCTCTGAAGATGAAAGATGATCTCACATTTGGTTAAGGTTTTCATTCTTTAAAAAATACTGTCAGATCTATCTCCCTTATCTCACTGGTTTCTCTGACTACAAGTCCCACACAATTCCATTTGCCTCTCCTCTGAAAGTGTTACAGACCCTCTGTTCTTGAGGACCCCATAAATCATCTTTGCTGGTTCTGGACTAATCATTCAATCACATCTTTTTTCACATGGGAAGGAAGGAGGAAGAGCAGGAAGATGGGAGAGAGAGAAAGAAGAAAGGAAGAAAAAGGGAGGGGGAGGATGAGGGAAAGGAGAAAAGAGAAAGGAAAGGAGAGAGAAACGGAAAGCTGGGAAACCATCTAGTATTTTCCATCACCTTCACTAGCCACAAGGCAGGAAGAGGCTGAGAATCTCTGAGGGTTCTGCTGCAATGCCCGACATCTCAGCTGAGGAAACAGCTTGCAGAGCAGAGCCCTGACCGCCACTGGTCACCACCAGTGTGCCGACCTCTGTATGCTGTCACTCTCTCTCTCTTGCCCTCCTAACTCACATCTCCCCAGAGTCTCAGTATGCCCTGGCCTTTCTTACTGAACCATCTATAAAAAAAGCATGAAATTCCACCATATGTGGCAACGTGGATGACCCAGTGGGACATTAGGTTAAAAAAAATCTTTTGAGACGGAAGAGGAAGAGCATGTGACTTCACTTGTGCGTAGATGCGACAGAAGTTGCTCTCACAAAGGCAGAGAGCAGACAGCGGCCACTGGCATCTGGAGAGAGGTGGGGACGCCGAGGCAGGTGGTCACAGGAACGCACTGACAGACAGCAGAAATGAAATTAGGAGTTTTTTGCATAGCACAATGACTACAGTTAACAATCATACACTGAATATTTCAGAATAGCTACAAGAAAGGATTTTGACTGCTCTTAACACAAAGAAATGATAAATATCCAAGGCGATGGCTATGTTCATTACCTGGATGTGATCATTGTACATGTATCTAGGCATCATGTTGTAGCCAAAAATGCATAACAAATACAGGAACAATAAATGAAATTTTAAAAAAATTACTCCAAACCCAACATGTTGCTACAGAGCTGAAAGGGCTTAGACCACACCTGCAGTAGATCCCAGGAGGAATTGTGCAGGGAGCACCTGGCTGGGCCAGGAAGGAAGAGGCTGCTGGGCAGAGCCAGGTTCCTATGCTGGGAAAGCCTCCCAGCAGGCCATGCGGTGCTCCTGCAGAGCCTGAATCAGTAGCCCACAGCCGGTGGTCACTGGGTCCCTCTCTGTGCCGGCTCAGAGCTCACTCCTAGAAGCACAGGAGTATCACTAGGCTTTGCAGCTCTGGTGCACATCCTTCATTTAAATAAATAAATACAGTAGTGACTCTGCAGTCCAAGGCAGGCCAGCAGAGAAGCAGCACAGGGCCCTGTCACCACCCCTGCTCTGCTGCCTTTGCAGCTGCATGAACTGCCTATGACGTCACAGTGAAAACTATGCCACAGACGCTCCCACTGTCAGCTAAGTCTCCTCGCCCTCCAGCTCCCACAGAGCACATGCACAAGGTCAGCTCTGCACTTCAGCCTCCACGTCATTCCCCGATGATCGGGTACATCCTGGTTTTTGCTCTGATTTTCCTCTGGGGGCCCTCCAGGGGTGTGAGCACCCCACCTACAAGATGCTTGCTAGGCGTGCACAGAGGGTCCTAAGCCCTAAGACAATGATGGGAAGACAAAGGACTTGGGCCTTTTCCAAACCTGGCAGGTCAGTGTCACAGGTAGCTGTTGCCATCCAGAGCAGTCACCAAGCCAAGGCCCAAGAAGGAGGTTTTGGGCTTCTCTCCCTAAAGGACCACAATGCACCATGGGAAAAGTTCACCAGCAATACCAGCGGCCCCATCCACTGAGGATGGCCAGTGGCCTAAGCACCATTTCCCTTGGTCACCCACACAGCAGCTTCCTGGGTAGAAGTTCTTAGCCTTAGTAAGGAAGAGACATTGTGATTTCGTGCCCACTAGTGCCCACTATCAAATACAGACACCTTGGTTGAGTTATTTTCCCATAAAAGGACACGGGATAATACATGTATGAAAAGAAAGCCCAGTTGCATTAGGATGGCTTGGTTTTGTTTTCTTTTTAACAAAAAGAGTAAGGAAGCCAAGCACGGTGATACCTGTCTATGATCCTGCACTTAGAAAGCTGAAGTGAAAGAACCACAAATTAAGAGCCCAGGCTTGGGTACATGGTAAGACCTCTCTCAAAAAGAGAAAAGAGAAAGGAATATCATAACCAGCATGTGCAGAAATTTGAACTGTTTTATCAGCAGTGGCGCAATCACTTGAGAAAACAGTTCTATAATTCCTCAAAAACTTAAACATTGAATTACTATTTAACCCAGTAGCATTTAACCTATCTATACAAGCAAAGGAATCAAAAAGATAGTTCACACAAAAATGTATACGTAAGTCCTCCTGGAGTTGTTATTCAGAATAACTAAAAGCATGAATAGCCCAAATACCCAGTCAACAACCAATGAATCAATAAGCAGAGATGACCAGTCCCTACAAGGGATATTATTTTGCCATGAAAATGAAGTACTCATACTTGCTATAAGTCTGCCCCTAAGGACATTATGCTAAATGTTAAAAATCTGATCCAAAGACCACATGTCATATGATTCTATTTACATGCCAAGTCCAAAAAATGCAGATCAATGGAAACAGAGAGAATAATGGATTAGTGACTGCTCAGGCCTGAAGGAAGGAGAGGGAAGTGATTGCTAGTAGGTAACGCTGTTTCTTTTGAACATGAAGAAAATGTTTTAGAATTAGATAGTGAGGATGGTTGTACAACTTTGTTAATATACAAAACTACTGATTATAAACCTTAAAATGGTGACTTTCCTAGTAAGGGAATGATATTTCGGTAGAAAATATTAAAATGAAAAAGAGTTAAGAAAAATAAGGCTTGGGTATGAGGTCTCTAAGGTCCCTTTTCCATCTAAAAAAGCAGGGTAAGACAGCATTATAATGTGCTAGGAGATGGCCCTCTTACTCAATAACTATTCCATGGATGGCTGCTCCGTGCTGGGCTTGGGGCTCGGGACGTAATGAGATCAAACAGCTGTGATCCCTAAGCTCCTACCACGTCTAGTCTGGAAATAAATGCAAAATAAACCGTGTAAAAGCACAGTGATAAGAGACACAGGAGGTACTATAAAAATGCAAACAAGGGCATCTAAACCTCATAAGTAGGAGCAACTCAGCAAAGAGGGGGGAGGAAAGAGATTCTGTGCAGGAGAAGTAGAATAACCTCACACAGTACTCAGCACCCAGTATGTGGTCAACAAAACTGTGTTTCGTGGTAAAGACCAAGCTCAGGCAAACAAACACCTTATGGAAGAACACAAGAGAAATAAAAATAGTGTCTATGGATGAATCTAAGTGCTTAGGTGAGTGAGAGAGACGAGGCCACCAGCTTCAGTAAGTAGTAGGTGACCCTGTTAGGAAAAGCCTGGACTTGACTGTAAGGACCCTGAAGAACCACAGAATGCCTTCTCATTTCTAAGCGGGACTTCTGAAAGAATAGATCAACTCAAAGAAGATGAAACACAACCCCTTGCAGAAGTCTATGTGTTGTTGTTCAGGTTGCCCGAATCAAGGAAGTGACAAGGACATGGGGCCTCCAAGAGGGCCAGGCCAGCCTTTTAGTAGAATGTGGACAAGAGCACGGGAATCCAGAGCATCAGGCTGCAGAAAAACAAGGCCAGTCCCAGGACCTAGGAAAAGCACCCCTGCCTGGATCACCCTCGGCTGGGGAGAGGGCTCAGGGGAGATCAATCTTGCCAAGCTGCTCTTCGGGTGTCTGGGCTATGACAGTGTGTGCCTTGCGTGGCAAAATATCAGGACCCACTGAGGGCAGTGGGCACAGAGCAGCAACTGGCAAAATCTGAGGACCCATTTGAAGGGAGAGATTTGGAGGCAAAAAACAAACAATCAAAAACGCAGGCAGGAGAAAGGAATTTAGTATCAATGGTATCCACATTATGAGCCAGTCAGACTGCTTTCCTCTTCTCAGTCACTACCAGCCACAAGACAGAGGGTATAGCTCAGTGGTAGAGCAGCCACCTAACATGAATGAGAGCCTAGGTTCACCCCCAGCACTAGGAAAAACAAACAACCAACAAACAAAAACTAACCATGTCCTTCCTGGGAAGCTGTTTATTACTTCCTCTTCTCAGGTTAGAAAGCCAAGAGACTAACAGTAAGTCATATGCATAATGGTTAGGGACCAGGCTCCAATGCAACACTCACACACACTGCCTATCTTTTTGCTTGTTTCTAGATCTCAGGTCCTGGGAATAAAATATAGTGCAGCTCTTAGTTTATGGTACTCTGTGTCCAAGACCCACCATAAGGCAGTCATTTCATGCTGTTACTTTTTCACTTTTTCGTCTTCATCCCTGACTCCTATTTTCCTCTCTTCTCAGTTCCCTGGCAGGGCCTATTTTAATGTGGCAGCTATATTTCCTTGTACAAATAGGTGTGCTCAAGGAGTAGCCAGTGTTCTGACTAATGTACAGTGCTTAATGAATGTGATTTACACATGCTGCTTAATTTGGGTCAGTGTTGACAAGAGATGTTTATCACTTAATGTGCCATAGTGCCCAGCATGCACAAAGCCGTGGAACTTATCTGTTCCCATAGCAGTGATGTCTAGGCTGTGTCCTGCTGCCGACTACCACAGACAACATTGTAGGGGGCATCCTCATACACATCTGCAGGTGGCATTTTAGAGAGCTCAGTGAGATGGGACATGTCTAAAGGACTGCCGCTTTTGGAATTGGTGGTGTCCTTAAGTTACTGCTCCAACCACTTCTCACTCCAAGTAAGCAAGAGGTTTCCCATTTCCCTGCCTCCTCCTATGCAATATTATGTCATTTTACTATAATAGGTCTAAAGCAACCTCTCATTTAAAAAAAATGTTTCTTTTATTACTAATTAGACAGTGCATTTAGACTCCAAGTATCTGAAAACCAGTAACCTGTTTTCCACTTTCAACTTCTTTCTATTGATTCTTTGTTGCTTTTTTGCAGTACCAGGAGTAGAACCCAGAGCTTCATGCATGCTGGGCAAGCACTGTACCATTGAGCCCCACTCCCAGCTCTCTGCTGACTTCTTAACTTTTTCTAAGTCAATTACCATCATCAGATATTGAAAGTATTATCCTTTTGTCAGTAACCTGTCAACTAGTCTTTCACTGAAGAGAAATCCTTCATTTTGCTGTTATCCTTTTCCTATCATTATGGTGATGGTTAATGTTGACTGTGGACCTGATTGGTTTAAGGGATACCTAGGAGGAGATTAGTGAAGTGAACTTCTGAGTGTATCTGGGCAGCCCATGGGGGTGTGGCCTCGAGGACTATATCTGGTCCCTGGCTCCTTCCTGTCATGTGCTTTCCCCTTGCTCTCTTCTTCCTGTCTGCCATCAGTTGAGCAGTTTTCCTCCACCACACCCTTCCGCCATGATGTTTTGGCCCTGAAGCCACCATCAACTGAAACCTTTGTCGTAAGCCAAAATAAACCTCTCCTCTCTTCCTTGAAGTTGTCTTTGTACCAGCAATGGGAAAAAAAAGTAACTTTTAAGGTAACAAAAGCAATACAGTTTCAGAAGCCAGTTTCCACAGTTTCTGACCCTCTGGATTATGAGAAGGAAATGTAATGTTAGCTGAGTGTTTTGGTGAAGTTCTTCAGTTGATGTCCGCAAGTCAGTATCAGTAGTATGCCTACCTTAACATTTCTGTAAAATCTTAGAGAACCAGAACACGAAAGGCAAGCATGGACAAATAGCATCTTCCGGTCTTTCCAAAACTGTCTTTGGCAATGCAAGTTCCTCCCAGTCTCTTCCGTTAATGTCATTTGAGAAAACACCCCTGTGTGGCTTAGAGGGAGGTGCCTTGAACTCTGCACATAGGCACGGCTGAGGGTATGTTTTGTTTGGCTATGTGCAGGCAGAAGAAAACTATAAACACCAGACTAGGGACTCAAGCTTAAATCCTGGATCACACTTGCGTACTGTCTGTCCTTGGAAAGAGCCACCTCTGAGCTCTAGTGCTGTACCTGTAAGAGGAAGAGCCAGAGAAGAACGCTGGGTCCAGGGAATACTTGTCGAAACTGATGCTGTCATTTAAGCCATTTAAACAAAAACTATTATTCTCCACTTTATGGGATAACTTAAATGGGTCAGAAGACTTCTCTAGGCCTGGGGTACAGCTCAGTGTGGAGCATTTTCTTAGCATATATGAGGCTCTGTGTTCTATCTACAGCTCAGCAAAAAGCAAATGAAGAGGAGGAAAAAAACCTTCTATAAGTTACACACAGCCAGAGAGACATGACTGAAGTTATTGCAAGTTCCTTGAAGTGAGGGGAGGAGGTAAACAAGGAACTACTACTTTCTACTTCCTTTTTTCCTTATCTTCCTTTCTACTTCCTTTTTTCCTTATCTTCTTTTCTACTTCCTTTTTTCTGTATCTGAAGAAGAAACTGCATAAAAAACGAAACCTGGCTGACACAACAGCCTCTACAGCCTCGGGAAAGTGGGACAAGCTGCGAGCAACAGCGTTAGCCACACCATCCCTTTCTCCTCTAGATTTAAAGAAACCACCTGCCTCTGGTTCTCTGCGGACCACTCTGAGCCTCGCTCCACCACACGTGGCAACCCTATGGACTCTCCCTGGGCTCTCTGAGTGGGCTTCTCTTTTGATGGCCACATCCATGTCCAAGGCTTCCAGTATGGTCCTTGTACTAAGGATTTCCCAGTTCGTATCTCCAGGGTGCATCACCCCTGCTTCCTGTGCTCATATCTGTATACTCAGCTCTTAGGCTTCACATCTCTCCTGCATCCCTAGGAGCCAGAAGTTACTACCTGCATCTTCTCACCAAGCCAATGCATCTGCCCATATTCTATATGTCAGAATTTACTACCCAAGCCAGAAGCCTGAGAGCCATCCTTGGTATTTCCCACTCCCCTAGCCCCATTGTATTTAGTCAGTCATCCTATTCTGCTCATTTTACCTTCCAGTATGTCCTGAATCCATTTTTCTTCCCACCCTTAGCCAAAACCTCCTTCTCTGCTTACCTGGAGATCTCTTAATGTCTCTTCAAGTGTTCACCTGGCAACCTGCCTACCACATTGCAACCACAATGATTTCAAAATGTTAACCTTATCATGCCATTACCCAGTTCCTTCTTGTTGCCCTTAAAATAAATTCCTACAGAGCTCTTCATGATCTGGTCTTCATCTGCCTCTCCAGATTCACCTCATATCTCTGCCTATCCCCTTTGTCTTCACCACTTAAGCTATGTCTAAGGTCAAGAGCAGTGCTTATCCTGATCTCAGAACCTTCCATGTGCAACATGGGCCTGAAATGCCCTCCTGCTTCTCCAGCAGATTTCAGTTTAGCTGTCCCTTCCTCTGGGGAGGTGCTTTTGTGAATCTAGACAAGGTTAGGCCTCCTGTTGCTCAGAGTAACTGCTCCTGTCCAACACAGTGGCCTTGTATATATCTGTCTCCCTCATCACACTGCAAACTCTGTCTAAGCAAAGATTCGCAACTACCCGGTTCATCAGTACAGCCTCGGTGCTGACACAAAAACTACAAAGATCTGTCGCATGAATTTTCACTAGGGAAGGCAGTGTAGCAGTAGACCAGAAGGAGACTGAGCATGGAGTCTGAGCTATGGTGTCTTGTTCAGTCTGGTCTTCCCATAGAGTAGGGACCCCCACCTCCCAAGCCACAGGTCGGTACCATTCTGTGGCCTACTGGGAGCCAGGCAGCGCAGATGCACATACAGCTGCTCTGCATCACTCTCAAGACTATCTGAGCTGTCTCCTATCAGATCGGTCAAAACACCAGATTCCCCTAGGAGCACGGGCCCTATTATAAACTGCGCTTGGAAGGCATCTATGTTGCACACTCCTTCTGAGAACCCAATATAATGCTAAAAATAAAGGACACAATGTAACAATAATAATAATAGGAATAGAGTGCACAATAAATGTAATGCTCTTGTATCATCCTAAATCCACCCCCATTCTCCCCACTACACCTGGTCCAGGAAACCAGTCCCTCATGCCAAAAGGTTGGTGAGTGCTGCTAGAAAATCCAGTTCATTTCACTGAATTGCAAGATAGAGTAGATCCCTTTTGCCTCTGCCTAAACCCAGATGTTACTTCTTGGTCTATGACCTTCTGATACGTTTCTATATCTTGCCAAGTAAAATTCCATGGCCTCGAGATGACCTGCAAATCCAACATAATCTAACCTCATCCTGTTAGAAACAGACCCTTTGCTGTTGTTCAAACAAGCTGGACACAGACCCACACCAAGTCCTTGCAAGTCATGCCCTCTTTTTGAACGTGTATCTTCCAGGTAGCTACAGGGCCCATTGCTTCAGCATCGTTCCTCTCCACTTAAATATTGGTGCCTCAGTGTTGCTTTTCCTGGCTTCTCTATTTAAAATTAGAATCTTCTAATGCTGCTTTTTATTCTTTGCCTTATTACTCTCCACAATATTGAGCAATAAAATTCTGTATATTCTATTTATCACTAATTATCTGCCTACTCGCATAAGGATATAAGCTCCCTGACAACAGGGCCTTTTTGCCTATATTATTCACTAGTACAACCAGCAAGTGGAGGAACCAGACCATAAAAAAAATCCTGGGAGAATGAAGGAGTGTCTTTCTGTTTTTATGTCTGACCCCTGTAAGTCGTGTTTGATTGTTCTGCCTTGGTTCTTAGTGTACCCTGCGGGTCCTTTCTATGAGTCTTTTTAGAATCATCCACCATCTGCTATGTCTGTATTAGATCTCATGAGTGATTGAAAGTTTGAGCTGAATATAATCTATCAGTCTTATTTCCTGCCCCCAAATAGGCTCTAACTGTTCCCGATTTAGCAAGCCCCATTATATAGGGAATCTAATTATAGGGGAGTGTAACAAAAGCATTTTCATGTTGGAACAGCATTCACATGTGCCCTCCTGAGAGGTATTCAAACGCATATGGCAGATGAGATGTTGCAGGATATGCAAGAGACAGTTGGATTTCAGCTGAGCACTGCTAAACTACACTAAGGAGGTAACCTAACTGCTCCAGCCTCAAGGAGGGCCAGAAGGTTGTCTTCCTAGAACAGACATCCTCCAGGCACCCACCAGAGAGTGAGTGTTCTTTATGCATTTACCCACTCTACAGATACAATTTAACATTGCTTATATACCAGGCACTGAGTCTATACAAAAATAGTTCATAGTTTGTAAGAGAAGATAGTCTTATAAAGAAATAAATTACCCCATCATGTGTGAAAGACCATTGGAGAAATATGAAGCAACAAAGTCTGCCAAAGTGAGTCAGAAAAATCCCACTGGCAAAGAGTTCTGAGCAGGGTCTTGAAGAACAGCTTAGGATTGTCCAACAAAAAGGTCAAACCAGGAAGCAGGACAGCCTCACAGGAAAGGGAGAGGGTTTAGGGGCTCAGGATGGCCAAGTCTGAGATTGAGTCCCCACAGGAAACAGAGAACTGTGGCCACAGAAAAGGCCTAGGAATCTGGTGAATTTAATAATACTTCACAAACGAAGAGCAGGTTTAAGGACAAGACGATGAGTTACACTGAGAAAAGACCCCACCCCATATCCATGTCCTGCTCTGAGAAGACTTGAGAGTCTGAACGGGTAGGTGAGATTGATACAAAGGACTCATTAGTGCTGCTACTCTCCAACCAGCTTTTCCCTTCACATTCTCAAATGAGACCTTCTCATGAGTTGACAAATGTCTTCTTAAATAAAAAAATACCCTCTAGGAACTCAGAAGTTCAAAAGTTATTTTTATGCAATTGTGATTAATGAAATCAAGACAACCAACTAATCAATCACTCTGCAGAGACTGCGTGAGTGTCTACTGTGAAGCAGGCTTGGAGGATATGCTGAGGAACAGAATACAAACCTGCTAGAATCTGGCTCTGGACTGTCCCCCAGAGGCTTGGCCCCATCGGGCACCAGTGGGAGGTGGTAGTAGAATCTTCACAGGGCCCCTTGTGGAAGATCTTTAGACATTGCGAGAGTGCCCTTGGAGGGAAGAGTGAGACCCTAGCCTCCTTCTTTTGTTAAGTGTCCCTGACCACTGTTACTCCCTGGCCAACAGATGAACAACTTTGCACACACCTGATCTCCTGCCACGATATGATGCATTAGCACAAGGCCAAAACTAGTCAGGGACTAGAATTTCCAAACTGCAAACCAAAATAAAGCCTTTCCTCTAAGTTCACTGTCTCAGGTATTTGTTCTAGTAAGAGAAAACCAATTAACACACAATTTGTCCTCAAAGGGCCAAGAATGCATAGACTTACAGGCTAAAGAAATCATCATTTTGTCAAAGGAGGCCAGAGGGATAGTGGAAGTAGAGAACATTCTAGAACCAAGGTCTGATTTTTGGGGAGTAGGGTTCAAGGTGGTTGGCTACTTCCACATCATAATGGCATAGGATTTGGACACCCAGTAGTGAGCAGGAGAATATGAGGAACAGTAAAGAGCAAAGGCTCTCTTGGATGGGTGGTGAGGGCAAACACCCTCCTCTGCCTTGTGTGATAGCCACTCTGTCTCTAGCCATCAGTATGTCTTCTCTTCCTACTCAATCTTTCAGCTCACTGCTCTCAAGCTTTCCAACCACTGTGCTAATAACTGTTCTCAACAGTGTCACTATCAACCTCCCCAGTGGAAAAAACAACTTCACTGGAAGAACCTGAGTCTTCATCTTCCAAACAGCCACCCTGCCTGGATTTATTTCTGTTTCCCAGCCTTGGCCCCTCCAGTCTGTTTTCAAATGGCAGCAAGATGTATTCTAAAATATAAAGCCAACTGTATCCCTTCCCTATTCAAAAGCTTCTCCTTTACCTTTGAGATCATATCCAATGTCTGAGACTGGGCCAGAAAAGCTGGAAAAGCTCACCACCCTCCACTCCCATGGTTTCCCAGACACTCTTGCTGGTTTCCACACACTGCCATGTGGCACACTACTGCTTGACCTTCTAGTGCTTCTGTCTGTCTGTGAGAGGACCTTGTATCTATCCTGCCATAGCACATGCCACACAATAGTAAAATCTGTGATGACTTGTCTGTGTCTTCCTCGAGGCCAGCGGTGGTGAATCCATGGCACACATGGGCAAGCATGCAAGGCCCTCTCTGTTCACATGTGGGCCAGGTGTGTGAGCTGTTTTTTCTAAGCTAAAACCTGAGTGCTATGGTTTAATTGCAGTGTTGGCGCTTTGCGATAAATAAGTGAGTTTAGGCACTCAGCCCCTGATAGGTTTGCCACCATTAGGGTCTAGTCTGTAATCTTGTTAGAGCCAAGAAGCTTCCAGGCTCAAGGTCTAGCACAGCAGGGGCCTTTGATTCTGAAGGAATGAGTTAATTATTTCAGTGCCTCCATTAGGCAGTTATAACAGTCTACAATGCTTGATATTTTATTTGCACTTGAAGTAGGTATCCCGTGTGTAGAAATGGTGCTCTCATCATGTAAAGTGACAATACAGAAAGTATCAAGATCTAGACCAGTAGTCTGGCTAGCTAGTTGTGTGACCTTTGGCCAGTTACTCAAGTTTTCTCTGCCTCAGTTTCCTTTTTTCAAACATAGAGATAATAAGAATAATGCCACCATTTTGAGTGACCCAATAGTGCTGGTAAATGTCTACTAACTGGCTCTTCAAGGGATAAAGAAGGGCCTAAATTCCCACCAGAGTCAAATTCCTGAGCATTTAGCAGTCAGCTCTCTCAAGTTGGCAGTCGCAGGCTCCAACATGATACTGGGTCATATACGCGTGGGACAGTGAGGAGCAGATTCCCGGCCTGTGCCTGGGTGGGGAGGTTCCACACCCCGAGATGAAGAAGAGCGGAATGCTTCTTCGGGGTCTCAACTCCAAGGTGTATCTTCTAACACAAATGACAGGGCCTGGGGTAATAAGCTGGTACTGGACTCATTTCATTGCTTTGGTTTCATACCTTCTCTACCAAAAACCCTCTGGGGAAGGAAAACTCAAATTCACCCCTAACCACTGCAAGCTAGCACCAAGGAATAAGTTATCTCTTTGAAGACTGCTTGTCTATGTTACGCATTATGTCCTGTTATCTGAACATGTTTTTATGATATTAGTCACTGCTGATTGTATATTAAACATACGAATCAAGTTTTTGATCATTTCTTACAAGGATTAATTCATCTGCGAGCCCACATTTTTCAGCATGCTTTACATTTCCCAGGCAGCTATGGAAAGTCTGTCAATGTGCTGTGAGTAAAAGAGTTTTATGATTCAATGAGTTTGGAAAATATTACAACACAGTTCTCTCTCTGGATTTCAGGAATTACATTTTCTATTCAAGGCTGTCTCCCCAATGGAATGAGGTAGGCTATGTAAAAGGTTTATCTATCCAGAGAGCTGTCCTTACTCTAAAAGTCAGAACTGAAAGCTGTCTGCCATATCCAGCAGTTCGCTTCCTTCTCGTACATCCCCGATTTCCATAGGGTAAAAAGATAAACTCTAATTGCACAGCAAGATGTTGGCTTTGCCAGCTACCTCCATGGAGGCTTAAACATGGATTTAGCTTTCTATAAACAATTCAACTTGATATGCTTGACATTCAGATAGTCACCCTTCCTGAGCCTGTTAAAAGCTTACGAGTAACCATTAATCTTTGAGACAGGAAATGATAACAATGCAATCTTCTGATTTTCTAAACTCTATCTCTGTATACAGTTAAACTCTCAAAATTACAAAATAAAAACAAACACCTATGTCCTTGACTACTTTATTTAACTCACATAGCAATACTGTACTTTCATAATCATAATGTAATATTCCTTTAGCTTTATTTGAAGGTCAATATAAAATGTGGTTTTAGGAAACAAAAATTCTGCATCTGTTATGCTTTTAGTAGACAGAAAGTCAGATACTGAATTTCACTTAGAGTTTGGTGTAACAGAAAATGTACAGTTGTTTCATTTGAAGGCATGGCGTCTTTCTGTGACTAGATAATGAAAACCAGGTGATTCATTATGTTTCCTTTCTCTCCTTGGCTGCCAGGAATCTCAAAGATAAAAATATGTGCTTGACCAAAAGAAAGACATTTTCCTGTACAACTCTCTATGTTCCCATGATTACATGGCTCCTTTGCCATTGATTTTACAGTCGTATTGGAAATGTAGTTTTTATTGTGCATCCTTTCACATTATCTTTGGAAGAAGTCCAAGCATGAATAATTAATAAGTGAATCAATGTGGCTCAGTAGGTTCGGCTTACTCAGCTTGCTACTGCAGCATCATATATCTCTGTAAATGCCAGCAAGAGTCATCTACTAAGTACCACTAAATGCTAAAGGAAACTGTCAATTTCTGTTTCTTCAAACTACTGGGGAAAATAAGTATAAACTGTTCAAATCAAATCCACAAAGAACTGGAAAGATTTGGTTAAAAATATAATTTTTGTCTTCCTCCTCCACCTGTTATAAAAATGTAAAAAGTTACATCTGATTCAACCCCCTCTTCTTCCTCCCCTCACCTGACCCTGAGGAGCCCTGAGACAGAGGGCTGGGGGCTGTGAGGCAGCGCAAGCTTGGAGTGAAGAAGGACCCTGGAGGAGACAAAGCCAAGCACGCTTGGAAGTCGTAGAACTCTACTGAGAGTCACTGAAGGCCTCTGCTCCCAACAATCACGTTGTTCTCCTTGGTATTGGTCTAAATGGCACCGGTGGAGCTGGAGGCAAAACCTGGAGACCAGAACTTAAGATGAAAGGGAACCTGAGGCTCAGACACAGGAGGTAACTTGCCCCAAATCACACCGCCCATTAGTGGCAAAGTCGCCTCTAGAACCTAGATAGCAAAGTCCCAGTCATGTCACAAATACCACACTGATGCTTGTCTTTGGCCAGCTTGTCCCCGCTATGTGCAGCACAAAGGGGACCGAGTTATAACAGCCCCATCCTTGCCAGCCGTCTTCCTCAGTTCAGAACACCAAGGCCGGACTCCAGCAGTATACACATCCCTAGGAAGACAGGTACCTGTGCTGACGTGTGGGAAGGACAGAGCGGGGATTGGAGAGAATTACAGGACAAAGGGACTTGAAGAAAGATCAGAAGTTATATATATATACTTACATTCTCCTTTCCATTCAGGTTTTAATGAGTAGTTTGAGCACTGTCCACGTCTAAAGGAAAAAGCATACGAAGTGTCCTTCTGTCCCCAGGGTCCCTCTGCTCAAAAGTGGGGGAGCGGTAGCCACAGGAACACAGAAGACAGTGCAGAGCAAGTGCAGAGAAGTCAGGTAAGTGGACTAGCGGCCAAAACAAGAATACGACACATTCTCTTTTTTAAGTGACATTTCAAACTTGTATTTCCCTTGAATTTATTTGCTGCAATTTTAAAGCAGAAAAGCAAGAGAGGATGAGTTCAAGAGGAGAAACAGTTTCCTAATATTCAGTTCAGTTCTAAGATGAAGTCACTGACTCATTAACGCATTGGTTCATTCGCCCATGTGCTTAGCCATTCATTCAAATGGTACTGAGCCCTAGCATGAGACAACATGCTTGTCACTTTTGGATGGGACCATGCAAGCTCCTGCTGATAAGGACCTACAATAGTGTGAGGAAGATACAAACAAATGAGTCCAAAGGGTTAAGTACATAAAAAAGGTAAACAGAGAGCTTTGGAAGTTTAGATAGCAGAGAAAATGCTTGACTGAAATTAATCCACAGATTGCTCCAACCGCACAGACACCATGAGAAGGGATAAAGGAATGTTTCTCTGCCTGTTAAGTTCTACGCATACTTGAGCTGCAGCGTGGAATCTGCGTGACTAACTCAAGCAAAGCAGGAAATGGGTAGACACACGAAAATGATCCACAATATTGGGAGAAGAAAGAGGGAGCCGAATGATAAAGTGTCACGGTGCTTACAGGGCAGGAGTGGGCCTGAATCCAATGACTGATGCCCTTTCCAGACTAAAGAGGCTGGAGAACATGTTCACAGGGGGAAGACAGCCATGTGACATAGCAATGGGGACAGGAGTTACGTGGGAGCAAGCCAGTCAGTCCCAGGGGCTGCCTGAAATCACTAGAAGTGAAAGGCGAACGGAAGAACCCTTCCCCAGGACAGAGACAGCAGGGCTTGGCCTGTGCCTTGGGTTCAGACATCTAGCAGACACGCGGAAGTAAGTGCCTATTGTTCTAACCACTGGCCAGTCCAATTATTTCAATGGAAGATGACCAAAACTTGCATATTTTTTGTTAATTTTTATAAGATAATCTAACAGGAAATATAAAAAGGACGATGTCATCAAATTTATTCCGTAATTTTTCTGTGTGTAGTACAACTTCAAACATTCAATACACAATGCAACATTACAACCCGGACAAGTGTATCTAGTTTCTTTCCAAATTCTTTTTGCATTACTGTCTTTCTTTAAACAACATACTTTACACCATGGTGTTGGACTTTCCTTTCTTCCTGTGGGTAGTATAATTTCAGTAAAATGTCTACCCAGTAAACATAATGGTGAAGATGTCAGTGGTGGATAGCCAGGTTGGCGTTTCACTGTCCTGTATTTTTCAAGCATTTGGCCTATTGTACTTAATCTAAATTGTAAATGACTTTTTAATCTCCTTGTTTTGAATAAACAACAAATGAGTTCACTTCATCCAGAAGGTGCATAAATACTTTAGCATATTTGCCCTCGCTTTCTGATTACAGGATAGTTTGTTAGATGTTGGTCAACTCTGTCAACACCACCCATAGAATTATTAGAATCATTGACCACTATTGGAATTTTTTTTTTAGTTTTGTTTCTTCTTTGAAGCTCCATCATATCTGTATTATGAATAGCTGACAATAAGGAAACGTGTTTTTTGCCTTTCCATTTTATAACACAGGTTTTCCTCTCTGATCTGTGACATTGCTCCCTTTTACAGTTTCTTCTTTTGCAAGTTTTTTGGCACTTCCTTCCAATTCAGACTCAGTGTCCCAAAAAGAGTCTGTTTTGTATTGTTAAAAAATATCCCTGAGTTCTGGAGAAGTATAAAAATTATATTTAATGTACTTATGATAAGTTTTTAAAGTTTGTAGCACAAAATTATAGGTTATGTTATCACAAAAAAACATGAATTAGTAAAGAAAATAACCAGAACTTATGATCAAATTTCACTAAAAAAAAACATCAAAGATGCATGCAATGTTCTAAATTAAAAAGTAACCAAAAATTAATCGACATAAAACAAATCAACATGTACAAGTGTATCTCATGCAAACGAAAATCAACTGGCTGCAAGGGCACCTGCCCAAGTGACGCTCGGGATAAACTGTTAAGTGCTTAAGCCAAAAACAAATAGGGCTGCTTTAAGATTCACCCTACCTGACCTCCTTCCAGAACAAACTGCTCCCCCTCCTGACCTTACTTCTGACCCCTCCTGGTTCCCTTGTCCTCTCCTGTGGTGAGTGGCTGGGTCTGTCTTACTACCTCAAGCTCATTGAGGACAGAAAACATGCCGTATGTGTTTTTCCATTCCCAGAATTTAATGTCAAAGTCAAATATCCAGTCCCAAGAAAGGAGCAAGAGAGTTTGCTCCACACCCACCATTTGATAGCCAAGAGTAACTACAAGTCTATTTTTAAGCCACAAGAAAATGAGTGTGTGTGCTTTAGCAAGGGCCACCACATACGTCCTGGGCTGGCAAAAGCTGCTGCATCCCGATAGCACCCAGATAGGCTGCCTTCGCCTCACTCTGGGCATCTGGCTCTTGTGTCAACGCTCTGGGTACCGTCCACTTCTTCCCCGGAAATAATCACTTAAGAAAACAGGAGACTTCAAGCATGCATAGTCTTTCTTCACCAGGCCCCTTACTTCTCACCAAATTATTCTTCTGCTGAACAAAGGCTCTCCTGCTGATTACAAGAGAGCAGGGATGTGCAGGATTCTGCGTCCCTTATAAAACAACTGCAGCTTGGCTGGGATCTAAGCACTGCCATGTGGATTAGAAACAGTTGAAAGGATTGTAAACAAAGGGTAATGATAAATGGTTGTGTTGCAAGTGGGTGGGAGGTGTTTAGTGGGGTGTTCCATGGATTGGTGATGGGCCCAGTTTCCCTTAATGTCTTTATTAATGACGAGGTAGGAGGGGAAGCACTAACAGCACATTCATTAAGGGCAGAAGGATGCTAAATTGGGAGGTGCTGCAAACACCATAAAGGACAAAGAAGTAGCATGAGACTGGGGTGATGAAGGCAAGCTCAGTAAAAGAAGCAGAACAGGACTGCTGGGCTGAGCATCCTGACACCACGTGGTCCCTAGAAGCTTTCGTCACAGAGCTTGCATCTGAACTGATTTACTTAGAGAAAAATTTTATCCAAAAGTTTGTTAGGTTCCTATTGGATGATTATGAAACTTTCTTGTTTTCTTCTCCCACCCTCTCCTAAATTTTTGGTGTGGGCTGATTAATCCTGTAAGTACTATATTAAAAGAGTTAATCTGCTTTCATGAGCCATGAAAATCAGAAGACCTAAGTGGAAAGCCCCACATAGCTCCTGGACCCAAGAGAACAGAAAGACAGAAAAACAGTCCCCTTGTACTACGAATACTAATGGTCCAACTTCTAATAGAATATTTCAACCCTGCTGGGCTTTCCAGCTTCCAAATTAATGGTAATGTGGCTTGCCATTAATTTGATGTCATGTTTTGAAGGTTCTCTTCTTTTTCTAGGCTCGTTTCATGATGTTTTCCAGGAAGGGCTCCCCTCCCCACCTCCTTCTTATCTCCTAGGGATACTTGGAAGACTGTGTTTATCAACTTCATCATGTACTTTTAAATTTAGTGTATCAAGGCTTAAAACTCAAAGGATTTCATCGATGGGCTGTGAAAGGAGAGAAGTCTGTTTCCGGCCCACCAGAATGACAGATGGAGAACTATTTACCCTATTTTCAAAAGTCAAATGGTAAATCTGGAAGGATAAAATAAGGCTAAAGACTTTAGAACATTATGCTTCTAGAAGAAAGCTGTTGCATAAATAATATATTATAAGCACTTAAAAATCGTACCTGCTTGCAAATTTTGCTTGAGCCCTCCCAGAAGCATCCAACTTAGCAAAGTATTTCTTTCCTCACTGAACACATATCATGTGCCAAGCATGACTACTATGCCAAAGGGACTCAGGGTAATGAACATGCGCAGCCAACAAAGAATTCATTGAAATACGCTTTTCTGTTGTCAGGATGCTCTGACAGTGTTATCTGAGATGGCTCTTTACGGATAGAAGAGCTACCTAGTACAAGTAAAAATGGAAGAGAAGGACAATAGCAAGCAGAGGACCACACGCTCCAAGATAAAATGACTCCGGCACATATGTCATTTCTAGACATGATGAGTCCCTCTGTGAAGCTGAATGAACACAGGTGTGCAAGTGGCAGGAGATGATATTGCAAAGTGACAATTTCGGCACAGTCGTTCACTGAAGGAAGACAGTGAGTTCAGTGCAGCTACAGGAGTTTTTCTGGATGAGGCTTTGACTGTCCTCTGATACCTTGCTAAGGAGTTCGGGCTTTAATCTCTATACCATAGGGAAGCATTAGTATGTTTAAAGTAGAGAAGAATTCTACCAAGAAAAAGTGGATTGATGTTCTGCGTTTTTGCTAAAATTGCTTATCCAAAGCTTAATTTTATTTAGACCTAAATGCTTTATTCAGAAATTAGGCATTTATTCATGCCTAAAGGTTGGGCTAATAAAAATAATAACTGATATGCTAAAATTTTCCAATATTTACTATTACAATATGAACAAACCAATAAAATGTGCAACTTTTGTATGCCCGCATAGTAGTAGGAAAACATCAGCAAATATATTTAAAGTATAAGTTTTTACAAATTACAGTATCTCTTCTTGTAAAAGCAACTGCATCTTGAATTTTGCTCAAATGAGTGCTTCAGACATCAAACTAAACAACCACTGAGTCAGGATAGGCTGACTTAACATGGGCATTGGGTAACACACGTTCATTACTACTTTCACTGCCTTTCAATGCATGCTTCAGATTCCAGTCTTCTTAGCTATATGTGATGGTGTGAACTAAAGTCTAGTTGGAGAATCTGTGTCTCTGACTTCTGTCTCTTCTACCACCTTCTTTTGCTACCTGGAGTAGTTGGACATTTTCCATGGCTCTGCCCTTTTTCATGGGTGAAATCAAGCTGACAATGCATTAATAAATAGGAACTGGGTTTGCAAACAAATAGTTGTTATGCACTCTAGTGACAGATACCCAGGCAAGACAAGAATCTGACAGGGAGGTTGCTGATGACTCAAATACAGAAACAGGAAAGAAAGAGATGACTTGGAATGCTCAGTACAAGTCTGAGATTCTGTGATTCCATGATGTATATTGAAGGCATTATTAATTCCACATCTTGTTGTCAATAGCTTACAGGTGATGTTCAAAAACCAGTTTAGCTCCTACTGACAAATGATCTCAATGCTCTAAAGAAATAAAGTTATATCTGCATATTACACCAAGAAAGACCAACTATGAAAGTTACAGGACACACTAACATTTCAGCTTAGTCAGTAGTTGTTGAACTCAAATTTTGCTTCTCAGTAAAAACACAAAATAACAAAACAACTTCTCTCCCTCCCCCAAAATAAGCCTGTGCCTGAGATTTCCAAACACTACGTGAAGCTCCCTGAGCAAGAGGACTTCCACTGAAACCTTGCCTGTGTTCCTGGCAACCCCAGTCTGCCATAAAGACACACAGAGAAAGACAGCAAGAGTGGACTTTCATATCCCTCCCTCTAGAAGTCCCTGTGGTACCAAGAAATGTTCATATCAAGACAAATAAAAATATTCCCAGTATTGAATTTGTCTGTTATCACTCTTGACTGAAGTGTATGCTCACCAAACTAATTTCACACTCACTTCAACCTGAGATGTCAAACATCATCTCACACCATCGCACACTGTTTGTCTCCGCCAAAGTGTAACTTGACTCCAGCTGATGCAAACCTGTATCTTCTATAAAATTTAGGATTACACTTGATAGCTTGTTTTAAAGATTTACTTTTGTGTGACCTGAGATTTTAAAAAAGTGTAAATTCTAGCCTTTATTGTTTGATTCTTAAATGTGAAAGACTCAAAATTCTGTCTCAGCTGAAGCTTCAATGTTGAAGATGTTGAATCAGAAGAGTAAGGCTTAGTCATGATGAAGTCCAGAATCGAGTTTTCTGTACACTTGCATGAAGGAAAATGATCATGAATCATGCTTCTAACTCCTCCCCAACTAACACAAACTCACAGCATCAGTCACAATGAAATCTCAAAGAAAGACAAGCAACCCAGAGGCTCCCATCTATACAGATTTCTAAGGGTAGATCAGTAGAGTCTTAGAGCCAAATATTTTTATGAGGTTGATAAAAAACTATGGCAAATGTTAAATTGTTTTTAATTTATTACAGTACAGACATATAGCTATTAATCATCCTCAAAATACTCCCACACACTTATTCCATCATTCTTGCCACTTTCTGAAGCAACTATGGAAGTCTTCTGTGAGTGCTTTTAGTTGCTCTGTCACAGCTGCCCTGATGTCCTGAATTAACTCAAAACCTTCACCTTTCATTGTCATTTTGACTTTGGGCAAGAATCAGAAGTCATAAGGTACCAGATTTGGTGAATAAGGTAGATGAGGACCCACCACAATGTTGCTGCTGACCTGATATTCCACTGAATGGGTGGCACTCACCAGCAGCAGTCACTGTGCTTTTTAATCACACTGCATAAAGAAACTCACGAAAGAGAACTTCCAGAGCTGTTTCAGAAAGTGACAAGAATGATAGAATAAGTGTTCAATGTGGGAGGGAGGATTTTGAAGGAGATTAATGGCAATGTATCTTTTACTGTCATAAATGTTTTAATTTAAACATTCACTGCATATTTTGATTTCCTCTTATGTTTGCTGAGTCTAATCCATCCCTGGCATTCCTGTACCTATTCACTTTGCCTAGAGAAGTGGTCCCCTCTTTCACAGAAGACACAGGGATGTTAATGATCTCATTTGCTTGAGGACCTTCTGGGTCATGACCAGCTCTGCAGGGAGCAGGTCATGTATTTGGGAGCTTTCTTGTGTTTTTAGGAAGAATGAGCTAACCACGCTGATGTTTCTGGAGTGCTAGAAGTAAATGTGCTTTCCTGTTCCAACTTAGTCTTTTCCAATCAGTCACTTTTCTAGAAGATTCTGTGGACTGGAAATGAGGATATGATGAGCTGTTCTTTTACAAACAGCTAGAAATTTTTAATTTAAATTTTTTTTTAAAGTAAGAAAGCAAAGGCACTGCAGTGGGACAAACAGATAGACAGAAACAATATTTCCAGCAAGGAAGTAAGAGCGCCCAACTCAAAGGGTGGAGGGCTGCCTGATGCTTTCTCTCCTTTTGTTCAGAGAATCACTGCTTCTTATAGTCACTTGTTTCCCGAAGCTGTCAACAGCTGGATATCACTGGGTATTTGACACCTCCCAAATTGGCTAGCCTTAGTATGGCTAACCCAATTTTATTCCTTAGATGGTTAGTTTACGACAAGCAGCGATCATAGGTTTTCATGATTTACGAAGTAAACCAGAAACAATTAGATTTTGTATGCTAAACTTCAATTAGTACAATACTAATATATGTGATTTAAAATGCGAAGTCTAGATTCCCAACACAACTATGATTCAATATCACACAATGGAAGCAAGTTGAGGAATCCCATTTGCTCTCTAAAATATTTTCAAATCCACTCTGGATCAGATCTGTTTCCAATATAATAAGCTAGTCTTTGTTACAGAATGCAAATTTGTTGCTAACAGGTTGGAGACACTAAGCAATAGGAATCGCCATTAATCACATAGCCTTGATATGTTTTTAGATCCAAGCACAAAGCTACTCAAACAATTAGTTCCCCGGAGGTGTGCTTTCGGATAACTCTGCCGTTTCTCGACCATATGTCACGCTAACTCATGTAATGAGGATGCAGGTGTACAAACTGCATGCCAAGTAGCTCTAAGTAGGCCACAAAAACACTTAGGGGCATGGCAATAGTGCCACAAGGGCTAAGACTTGGCCTTTAAAAAGCCTCTTCCCACCAGCTCCCCTCTAGGCACTTCTTTATCATCCATGTGACACGTTAAGAGGAAATGGTAATGTTCTACAGATGCATTAAGTCACACAAGTGGTTTGGTGCATTTGTCTGGGACCTCAAAGCAGTACATCAGAGAGGTGCCCAGACACAGGGAGGGGCAACTATTAACTTCATCCCAACCTGCACTCTGAACATGCATTACAAGGGAGCACGATTGCCCAGTCTGCGCCATTAGGCAGCATTAGCCCCCATCGCCCATTGCTCCTGTTTAATAATTGAGCTCGATCCATACAGGAGAGCTCAGGCTGGTCTGGAGCAGGCCTGCTGGTATGCATTAAAACAGAGCATCTCCAGGGGCCAGCAAGCACTCTGTCCATTTAACAAGTCGATCTATAAACTACAGTCAACTCTTGCATATTAGAAACTGATGATCACTCTGATGAATGTCCTTTCTGTTTCACTGTTCACCTTGTTTCTTCTTGATGTCTTTCCTTTAGCCACAGATGAACTGGTTCATACTAGGAGCTCTGATCTGCTGCCCTAGCCCCTTTCATGACTGGAGAACTCCTTGTCTCAGCTGGAAGTGCTCTCAGCCATCAGCTGTCATGGGTGCCTGCCTCTGAGAAGAGAATTGTCTAGTCCAAGGCTATGTTCTTCTGAGGGCTGCTACATCGCAAAATAGGGCAACAAGCGAGTCTAAAAGTTGTCCTCTGCTCCAACTCAGGCCTACCCTGAAGGACCACCCCAGCATCACAGCTGCTGCAGGAATGAGTGGGCCTTGGTGTAGACTGTTTCAGCACAGCTTCTCCTTCTGTTTGCCTGTACCTGTCTACTTGCCCTCAGGTATCACCCTAAAAGCACTCTTTAACAGTCTTCCTGCCACAATATTCATTCTGCAGGGTCTTAGAAAGAAATATGTATATCTTACCTCTTCTCACGTGGCACAAGTGATGCTCAAATAAAATAATGTATGTGAGAGTTCTTTATAAATTGTAAAATATTATAAAAACATTTATTATTTCTCCATTAACTAAGACATAATTAAACTATATGGAATTTTCATATAGGTAGACAAAATCACACCTTTCCTGTGGCCTACAAATTTAGGTTTTAATGCTAAAGAGCCAAGGTTACAGAGGTGTGAATTTCAACACTGAAACTGCGTATTTAGCACATTATGTCACATACATTTTCATTCATTTATGACAACGTTTCCATTCATTCAAATTTGAGAAGCATTGCTGGACTTCGCAAGTGCATAGCACCTTTTTCCAGAGGTGTCCAGATAGTCCAGAATTAGAGATTCAGCCCAATAAATGTGGTTGAGACAAGATACTCTTGTTAAAATCTATATTTATAAAGTAGCAAATAGTCTTGGAGTAGGATAAAGATAAGCAATTGGCCACAATCCCAAATGTCTACAAAATTCAAGGTGATAAAACATTTGGCCTAGCGTCCCACACAACAGTGTCCTGCCCTGACAGGAACAGACCAATGTTCAGGGATGACCACACATCCAGTCCTATCAGCACTCCACGTTCGTACTGCCCAGCTCAGTTCACTGTCCATTGCTTTGAGTTTGAGGTGCAGATGGAGTAGAAACAAAGGCCACGCAGAGTCAGAGTAAGCCTCACCAGCACAGTCACTGTGATGAACACCCTGCATCCAAAGAACAGTGTCAGGAGTTTCTCAGTTCCTGCTGCTTGGTGTTTTGTTTTGTTTTTTTCTTTATTTCTTTGGAATGTCAGTTTCTGTAATTGCAAATGAAAATGTTATATTGATATCTTAATGAGGTTTGGCTTTTGATTAATTTCAAGGGAATGGTAATATATCTTTAGTATCAACTGATAGTGTTATCTGCTTGGAGCTGGCATACCTATCCTGTAACACAGGTGATACTAACAGGTTCATGAAGAGGTAGATGAGTAAAGGTCACAGAGCTGTGTGAGTGCATGAGTGTGCTCACATGTGTGTAGTTGTGTGCTATATGTTAGAGCTGGGGCTGGAGGTAGATGTTTGTCTGGATTTATAGGTATCAGGGCCCCCAAACAGTGATAAACAGGAATTTAATAGCTAAGCAGGGTATGAAGCCTACTTAGAATATAATTCCAATTGTACAGACTCCTCTACAAGCCCTTTTCCTAACAGTCTCATTTCTCCATCTTCAAATTAAGTGCCCAGTCCCCCTTTCTTGTTTTCACTAATATCCTAGTAAAGCACCATCTAAGACCCTCAGGAAACATCAGAATGTGTGCAATCATCAACTGCAAAGATTATTTTCTAACAAGTCAAAGCTCAGAAGGCCTAAGACTGTGAACAGCAATCTTCCAGCAAAATTCTGTGTCAACCTCTGGCCTCTGACAGAAGCAGGACTATATGTGAAAAATACACCAATGCAGTCCTGAGCAGAACGGATGAAGAAGCAGCCTCTGGAAATGTTTAGGCTAAGGTCTTGAGAGACACCTCAATTATTAACAAAACGTTTTGATTAAAATGACAGCCTCTGTCAATGTGAACCACAAATAAGATTCCTCCCCAAAGGAGAGAACAGGAGGAATCAGATGTCATTGAGAATCTCAACTACTATGTTTCTGAATTGGGGAATGGAACCCAGTACAATAAATAAATGTCAGTCCAAGCAAAAATGTTGGGAATTATTGCTACGAAGTACAGGGTTTTCATTCATATAATGATTGCCTGAGAATGTGAATGCATATGTATATGAATGAGATTTATGTGAATAATAGAGATTGCACCTAATAAAATCATAAAGCATAATGAAAATGCACTAAACAAAACATGGTTATTCTCACTCCAATATTTGTTATAAGACTCCTTCTTTAAAAATCACCTTCAATCATTTCCCCATAAGATTCATATGTAGGTTTGGAACCTAATGAAATGTTATTCTTTGTTTTGAACACTAGAATTCTAAAGTTTCCCAAGATCTTATCTGAGTTTTTATCTCCTGTATTTCCCTTCTGCTCTACAAGACTATGTATAGACTGTCATAACCTGGACTCCTGGAGTTTATCTTAGTAAATTCCATCAGCTTTCCTGGATAGTCTAGTCCCAAGTCCAATAACCAATTCTATCACAATTTGATCATGCAGTGAACACACACTAACCTAACCTGCGATGACATATATGGCCTTTTGAAAACAGCACAAAAGCTTATCATTTAACAATAAATAACATTAACC
>PVJX010007572.1:0-70241 GCA_004027295.1 Dolichotis patagonum
TACAAACAGACCTCATGACAATGATTTCAGTGCGTGTGTTTTCTTGGAGGGGACACCATAATGACCCAGAAGGGAAGGGTAAAGGAAAGTAATTAAATAGCAAGTTACCTTGCAAGTTACTCTTGTGGGCCTCAGGCGTTCATCCTACAGGGAACTCAGTGCGGCAGGCTGGAGGGATGAGGGAGCCAGGGATACGTATTCCTGGGTCCCATCACACGTGGTTTCTGGAGTGCTCCCAGGAGCCTTAATGGTGGGGAGAAGGTAGCAAAGCAGCATAGCACCAAAGAAGCGGCAATGACAGCAACCTTCTTTCTCTCCTTTGTATTCTGTCCAAGCTACGTGTCAGAGTGTGTAATACTCACTCAGGCCTAGTGAGGGCCTTCCTGTTATCCACACCCAGAACTATGCCAAACCAAGCACTGGACTAATTTAGTCATTACACATCTTTGATCCCAGCATCACACACTCTAGATCCAGCCACCTCTGAAAAGTTCCACCTGTAATTGCATGAGGCTTTGAGTGGGACATCTAGACATAAACCACAGCAACATGTAAGTGGCCTTGGGTTCCATCCTCAGTACCACAAAGACACACACACACACCAAAAAGCTGTTTATGATATGCTTTATGAAGGTAATTATTTGTAACATTTTTAGTGCACTTTCCCTTTGATTGCCACTAATAATTTGGGTTAACAAAGTTTTAGATTTGGGGATATTTTGGATTATCCCATTTTATAGATGAGGAACCTGAGGCTCGCATGAAGTAGCTATGGCCATAGTGCTGGAATTTCAACCCAGGCCATTTGCTTTCAGAGGCTGTGTCCCCATCCATGTGTATCACTTTGTGATAGACCCGGTCAGGCAGGCAGAACCCTGGTAAATAATGTACCTGAGGACATGATGACTGGGGGCCCAGGCACTTGGTGGGTACAGGAAGAGAGCTGGGGATGGAGACCCCAAGAAGAGGAGAGGAGCTTGGGGACCAAGTGAAGTTGAGACCAGGAGGAACTGGCCTTGGAACCAGTTTGGGTCTCAGTATATGCAGTGTGATCAAAAAATACAGTGAATGATTCTTTAAAATTTAGTATAGTACACATTGTGATTAATGTGTCTTCTTTTTTTGTGTGATTAATGTATCTTTAGTTGCATTTTTGTGGCTGCCTCAATGTTCTGAATACAAATGTTTTCTTTTCATGGTCATTTTGGCTTTGCGGAAGAGCCAGAAGATGCACAATGTCAGGACACACTGTAATGATTTTACCTGACAGAAAATGCTATAGGTGCTTTGCGTCAGTTCAGGACATGAGACAGCCATAAAAAGACACTCATGAAAGAGGACTTCCAGAATTGCATCCGAGAGTGCCAAGAAGGATGGGATAAGTGTGTTCAAACAAGGATGAATATTTTGAGGGGGATTAGTGACAGTGTGTCTTTCACAGTAATAATTTTTAAATTTTTATTTACACTTCAGTGTATTTTTTGGTCATATGCTGCTTTGAGATTAACCATATATTACTTTGAGACAGAGGTTAGAGAGAAGAGATTTAGGAATTCTTTTTAAAGATTTTACTTTTTAGGGCATTTTTTTGTTTGTATCTGGGCTGCTTTATTTTTTTACATTAGATTTTATTGGTATATTTTAGATGTACATAACGATCACATTCATCATAGAGAATTTGAACTTCTACATGATATAACTTGTTTTGTTCTCCATTCCCCTGCCCTCCCTTCAACTCCTCTGCCCTTCCCCATTTACAAAGCTTTGTTTCTATGTTTTTCTTTTCTCTTTTTTTTTTTACTTTCCCCCCTTCCCTTACTTGTTTCCCTCCTCATTTGAGCACTTTCCTCCTATTTCAAAATACATTTTGGTCCTTATTTACAGTTTCAGTTTCTCAAACCAGAGAAACTGTGGTATTCACACATATGTGTCTGATTTATTTTACTTAAGAGTATGGACTCAAGGTGTATCCATTTTCCTAGAAATGTCTTGAGCATGTCCTTCTTTATGGCAGAGTAGTACTTCATTGTATAAAAAAATCATATAGTACAGTGGACTAAATGTCTTGTGACCTTGGAGGAGACACACATGTCTTGCTGTGGGCCAGACCTCAAAACAGAAGGCAAAACAAATGCGCCCACGCCCTAAGTATAAACATTAGGGATTAGGTATGGATCACTTTGAGAAACCAGGAGTCACCATCCCAACCCCCTACAGAAAGAATCATTGATCCATAAGGATGCTCACTTGCTGCGTGACTCACTTCCCCATGTGTCCCTACCTGATCAATTAATCTGATTGATTGACCACAGTTCAGTCCTACCTCATGCCCATCTACCTTGTGGGTTCCCAGTTTCCCTCACCTTAGACCCGCCTCACCCCATGGTTTTACTCTATAAAAATCCGTTGAAAACATAGAATCTTTGGCAATGCACTGGGCACCCCTCTGTCTCTCTCTCTCTCAGAAAGAAGCTTTCTTTCTCTCAGTAAATATTTCTGCTCTTAAAAAAAAATCACTTCTTTATCCATTACCAGTTGATGAGCATTTGAGTTATTTCCAAGATTTGGCTATTACAGACTGTGCCACTATAAACATGCGGGTGCATATGTCACTGTTATGATGCTTTTAATTCTTTTGAGAAGATTCCCAGGGGGAGAATGACTGTGTCAAATGGAACCTCTAGTCTTAGTTTTTTGAGAAATCTCCACAGTGGTTGCACCAGTCTACACTCCCACCAATATGGCTCACCGGTATTTGTTATTGATTGACTTCTTGATGATAGATAGCCATTGTTTCTGGGTTGAGATGGACTCTCAGTGTTGTTTTAATTTGCATCTCTCAAATTTGACCAGTGATGCTGAACAGTTTTTCATATATTTATTTGCTGTTTTTATTTTTTCATCTGAGGAGTGTGTATTCATCTCAGATGTTAGGGAAGTTTTAGGCTACAGAAACATTGGGAGGAATGTTCAGAGGTCACCAATGTACCTTGTACTCCCACACAGGTAGAACTTCGGCCTGTGCCAGCATTGCTTACCAGAATGGTACATTTGGGGCAACTGCTGAACCTGTATTGACATCATTATTGTCCCAAATGCATAGTCTAGAGTAGAGCATTGAATGTTCTATGGTTTTTGCCAAATTGTGATGACATATATCCACCATAATGCCATACAGAGTAGTTTCACTGGGACTTTTAAAAAAAATAATAATAATTTGAGATGCTTGGAGTTACATGCTGATTGCATCTGGTCCCTGGAAACTACTTGGAGTGGTAGATGGCCCCCGCCCACCTTGTCAGTAGCAGATGACTACCTGGTAAATATGCACCCCTAGCTGCATTTTGGATTTTGAGGTCTCTCTCCAGGCAAGGCCCTGGAGAAAGCAGATGTAGCTGTTTTAAAGAGAGTCCCTCATTAACTAGCTTTGAGCTGCCTGCCATTTGCTTGAGCCTGTCAGAATCTTGGTCTTTGTATGTGTATTAAAACCATTTCCTAACCAAATTTTGGAGAATGGCAGTAATTTAGCCCAGGCCAGAGCCTTACAAAGCAGCCATGAATTAGAAGTTTCTTTTTAAGTAGTTCTTGTTTTCCTCATTCTTGAGTAAAAATTGATTTTTCTAGTTTAGATTCCAACATGAACTTTTGATTCCTGATTATAAACCAAAATAGAAGGGGCAGCAGAGGTGACTTGAACCAGTCAACTTCCCTATTTTTTGGATGAGAAAACTGCAGTATAGAGAGGTTGAGAGACTTACCCAAGGTCACTCAGCTTCCCGTAACAGAAGCTGTGTTAATTTGCCTGACTTTCAGCTGAGCGGTCTCATCACTGTGCCAACTGCTTTGCCCAACAAAGGATGTTCTCTAGTGGCTAGGCGCACAGGCCCTGGATCCATCCAGATTGCGTTCAAGTTCTGACCTGTTGCCCATTAGAGGTGTGCACTCAGATGGATTGCTTTCATCTCCAAGCCTCAGTTTCCTTGTCTGACAAAGAGGGATCATGTGGTATGCTGCTGCCAGCTTGTGTTGGCTCACAGAGATGTTTGTTAAGTTGTCAGAAATTTTATAAACATGATGGCACATCAGCGGCTTGAAATCAGTTGCTGTGTATAAATAGACAAGTGCCACAAGCCCCTTTCCCCTGGAGAGTTAAACATTTTCCATCACAGCATTAATTCTAGCAGGCTTACCTGGAGGGTTGTTGTGGGCAGTTGGAGATCTAGCTGTGTAATGTGCTGATAACAGAGAGTCTGGCCCACAAACTCAGCACTGCCAAGTTGTGATCAGAAGCACAGACTAGCAGTCACATAATACTCAGGTCAGAGCCAGCCCAACCACTTCTAGTGGTATGACATTGAGTTGTCACTCAGTGTCATCAGTGAGAGCTGGCTTGCCCTGAATGCTTTCTAGGGACCCAGCACTGTCCTGAGGGCTTTCTAATCAAGTTTGAAAACCACTGGGGACTGTTATTATCCTATTATTATTTTAGAATTAAGAAACTGATTCACCGAAAGTTTGAATCCCTTGCCCAAGGCCATGAAGTTGGAGAGTGGAGGAGACTGCATTCAATCTGGTGTCAGCTCTTCACCTTTACCTGTCCACCAAGGATCAGCTTAACTTCTTGGGAAAGTGGCAGGAATAACAACCCCAATTTGTAGTCGAACTGTCAGTTGAGTTTTCCCAGGTGTTCCAACAGAGCAAGGCCTGTTAACGTGGACTTACTACTGGTAACATTTAACTAAATGTCACAGACAGTCATTTCTGTGATGATTATGCTGAAATCTTTCTGGTCATGAGATTGACACTTACTTGGATCCAGAAGCAAAAAGTAATTATTGATAGACAAGCCTTTCATCAGCTCCAACCAGGTTGAGAAGATAGGGTCCTTACTTCTGAGTGAGAATCACAGAGAACTCTGGTTCCAGAAAGAGAAGCTGAAGTTGAGGGTTTCCTTGGGCTGTCATCATGGGGTGAGTACATATGTATGGTAGGTCTAGGTCTGAGATTGCAAACATGAGTGGGTCCGGTCCCTGCCCTTGACTGTCATGACATAATGACTAGTAATCATTTGTCAACTGCTTCCTGTTTCTTATACTGTGGACCACTTTTTAAATTTTTAATACATGGTCCCCTGGAATACTCATGAAAGCCTGTGACATAGGTGATCCCCATTTTACAGGGGAAGAAACTGAGGTCCTGGTCAGTGTGTGACTTGTCTGGGTTGTTCAAATGGCAGGTCAAGGAGCATCACATAGCATGACTCGAGCTCAGTACTTCCTCGTTAGCTGCAGTAGCCATTGAGAAACATTCTTAGCCATCCGCTTCTATGATACAAGGAGAAAATTGGTGGAGCTTGGAGAGAAAGGGTCTTTTCATTTGAAGCAATAGCACAACTGTCTCTGCTCATCTTAAGAAAAATATTGAATAAAATAATAATATATTCAGTTCTTCAACACTGATCCCTAAGCCTAGTGTTATATATTAAGCTATTTAAGCTCAAAGCTACGCAAGGAGTGCTCTTATTGTGCCTATGGTGCAGATAAGAAGACTAAGGCCCGGGAGTTAGGAAATATTTCCACAACTAGCCAGCTGGCAAATGGCAGAGCCAGGGTTCATGTTGGGCTCTCTGGAAGAAAAGAAAGACTGAATCATCAAGATGCCTACAAATGCTCTTGAGCAGTTCTTCGTGGATCTTTGTGTGTTTCTGTAGTCTAGAGCAATGCTGACATTTAGTGATAAAATGTGAGCCATTCTATTACTCTGTAATTTCAAATTTCCTGATAGCCACATGTATTGGTCAACCTTCCCTGTTGCTGGAACAGATACTCAACACACACACTTTAAAGGGGGAGAGGTTTAGTTTGACTGGCTCTAAGCAGAAACATCATGGTAAAACATCATAGTGAAGCAAAGCTTCTAGTTCATGGTGACTGGAAAGCACATTCAGGGAACAGAGGGGAAGGGATTGGGGACTAGATATAGTTTCCAAGGTCACACTTCTTTGACCTACTCAGATACACCCAGAAGTGTGCTTTATTCTTTCCTTCAGCAGGTCTCAAACCAGTTAGGTTTACATCCCACCTTAACTGTCACACCACATTTAAAGAGCTAAAAAGAAACAGGTGAATTTAATTTGAACACTATTTTATTGAATCCAGTACATCTAAAATGTTGTCACTCTTATATGTCATCAGTATTCAAAAACATAAACATGAAATGGGCTCCTTTTTAATCATACTAAACTGTCAAACCAGTCATCCGCTCTGCACCTCCAGCACACTTGAGGTGCTCAGCTGCACTCCTGGTGTACAACCACAGGAGACTGATGGCTCCCATATAGACAATCCAGCTCTAGAATGATAAGAGTACTCTAGTTGGCTCTGTGGACTCCACTTTCCTTCCCTCCCTCTCTTCCTCCATCCCTCCATTCGTCCTTCCCTTCCTCCCTTTCTCCTTCCAATCAAGTTCATTTCTAGATGAGAATCCAGTGGGTTTCCCTTGGGCTAGGTGTCCAGAGCTGGTGTCACCAGATGTTTCTAGAAGGTGTGGCCTTGTTTGATTTGGACTTTTACTCCAGCTTTTACAGGCTTCATGATGTATGGAAACCCATTGTAGGGAGGAAAAAGCAGAGGAAGAAGTGAGGTAGAAGGCTGAATTCCAGGAGGGTTTCTGACCAGCTAGTGGCCACATTGGCATCCTTGGGTCTGGGATCTCTTTGAATTGGTTTGGGAAGGAGATAAGGCCAGCAGGAATCTGTGGGAATGAAGGTAATATCAGCTCCATATCAGCTCCATGGAGGCAAGGCTGCCTGCTCCTGTGGGGAATCAGCCCAGGGACATCTCTGACACCATCCCCAGATCTCTCTCTCCATGTCTTTGAGGGTCCACAGCAGAAGTCCCCTTCTATGCCAAGTGCAGAGAGACTCCAGCTACCTTGGATAGTTCAGGTGACCCTATGGCCTGCAATTACATCCTGTGAGAGAGAAGATTGGTCTCTGGGTGATGACTGCAGGGTTATAGAGACTTGCTCATATGAGGCACACAGAGACCAGCTGCTTTGCAACTCCTTGTAGGGCAGAACCTGCCTCGTATGTGTGAAGTGTCAGGACCTTGGGCCACCAGGGACGGACCCCAACTGACAGGGAGAAGTGTCCCCTCAGGACACAGTCCTAGGAGCTTCAGGCTAGATCTGGGAGCCCAAGCCTTGTCACTAGAAATAAGGACTCTCTACACAGCAGACATTAGAATAAATGATCTCCAGCCAGCACTTAGCCCAGCTCCCTGTATTAGTGTGCTGCGGCTGCATAATAAATCACCACAAACATGAAAGAACACCCATTTATTATGATTTCCAGACATGACTTAACTGGGTCTTCTGCTCAATCTCACCAGGTCAAAATCAGGGTATCACCTGGGGCTTAGATCTCAACCTGAGTCATGAGGCCTCTTCCAGGCTGACCAGTTGCTGGATAGTTCAGTGTTGCATAGTTGTGGGAGTGGGTTTTCAGCCTCTCCTGCGGTTTCCTGCCCCATGGACCTCTCTGTACATGACAGTTAGCTGCTTCAAGGCTGATTTGAACCTAGCCTGGAGAGATCTGCTGCTGCTTGCCTGATCACGTCTGGCCCACCCAGTATAACCTCCTTTTTGATGAACCAGTTAACTGGTGAGGGACCTTAATTGTGGATGAAAACCTCTTCCCTATTCTGTATAATGTCATCCAGTCATGGGAGTACCACCTCATGACTTAGGTCTCACCCACACTCGAGCGAAGGGAGTTGTACAAGGTCTCTTGAAGACCATATCTTAGAATTCTGCCCATAACACCCTTATGAAGGAGGATGCTGATTGGTTAGTTTGATACCATGGCCACCTTTGAACCAATCATCATGGCTAGGAAGAGGCCATGCTGGGTAAGGTCAGATGCCAAGGTTAGTCCCATTTATATCACTGCAAAGAGGTGCTTATTCCAGAACGAAGAGGGCAATACATGGGAGCGAGAGGTGCCTCCCAAACCCGAGACTGACATAAGGTACCATTTTTACAACAGTGAGGGCTTCTCAGGTCAGCACATGTAAAAGAGAAATGTAGCTGCAAAGGATGCCCTGAATTTGGTAATTTTTCCCAAATTAAACAATTTTAGTATATGCGCTGCCAAAGCAGAGCTATTGGATTCTTTCCACATGCCAGGCGTGGGACCAGGCACTAGAGTGTGCTGGTAGGAAGGTGGGCTTGAAGTCTGACAGCTCTGACTGTCATCGTACACCTTCACCCACTCAGCATATACTGAACACTTGCTCAGACTGGGCACCGATGTCCCAGGAGACTCTGTGTGACCCTGGGGAACGTAAATGACCTTGCTGAGCCTCCATCTTCAGTGGGGAAAGTAGAAATAAAAAACGCAGAAGCTGGAATCAGTCTTCTCAGGTTCATACCCTTTAAATTATTTTAGCAACACTTTTGACACTAAATGTGTGGGGTTTCCCCTATACTAGTTAATTCTCCATCTCTCTGAGCACCAATTTAGGGTTGTAAAATTCAATTGTGACACTAATTCCTCTGAGTTAGTGCAAACCCCAAACGGTAAAAACTCAATTCCACTACTAGGCCCACTTCAGAAGGCAGTCAAGTCCCAGGTTGCCGACCAGCCTGGAAATGGAGCGTGCCCGTGGCCCATCCTCAGGTTCAGTCACCTGCTAGAAAGGGTCACAAAGCTCAGGAAGGCACTCCACTTGTGGTTATCTGTTCACTGTAAATAGTACCACTCAAAGCTGGATGTGGTGGTGTACACCATAATTTCAGCATTTGAGAGGCTGAGGTAGGAGGACTGCAAGTTTGAAGCCAGCCTAGATTACATAATGAGACTGTATTAAAAAAAAAAAAAAACACTCCGGGACCATCAGATGGAAGGATCATAAGGAGAGGCGTAGGGCAGGGAGGTGTGGTGGAGCTCCCATCTCTCCCTAGGCACACCACCTTTCCACTACTTTGATGTAATCACCAAACCAGAGGCTTCTGAACTGTTATTTAGGGGGCTTATGAAGGGTCTATCATGCAGGCACAGTTGGTTAAATCGTTGACCAATGAACTTAAATCGTTGGTTAAATCAATTGGGCCACTGAACTTAACCTCCAGCCCCTTCTCCTCCCTGGAGACTAGGGAGTGGGACTGAAGGTTGAAACACAGCCTTTTTGGTGACCAGCCTCATCTTTAAGCCATCTAGGGCTTCCCAGCCACCGGTCATCTCCTTGGCATACAGAAGCCAACTCTATCACATGAAAGATTTCAAGGATCTTGAACTATGTGGCAGGACCCCAGTACAGGCACCAGTGTCCCATCCACATCCTGGCCATGCCACTTGCCTACTGTACAATGTCAGCTGTATGCCTGTACCCTTGGAGGTCTCAGTTTACTCATGGACAGTGGAAGTAATAATAGTACCTCTTTGAAGGGTCGTTGTGAGGATTAAAAGGAAAGTATATGGTGTATCCTTACTAGTGTTGGCTGACATCAATACATCATTGTCATCGTCATCATCATCATCAAGAATGTCGTGGTGAAATGAGATAATGCATGCCACATGCTTCGCTGCTATCTTCTGTTAAAGGTAGGGTTCATTTACACGTTGAAATGTCTGGAGGTTTCTCATATATTGACTTCAGCTTGGGCCCTGGGGATAAAGTGGAAAGTAAAGAGCTTATAATCCAAGCTGATGGCCACAGTTAGAACTAGAAGCATAATTGTGTCTTATTGTGCTAGTCAGGTTATTGTTTTTGTGTCAGAACATCTGAGAAGGTCAACTTAGAGAAGGAAAGGTTTATTTTGCCTCGTGATTTTCAGAGGCTTCAGTCCCAGTAGCTGGTTTCCATTGCTTTAGTCCTGTGGAAGGTCATGGCAGAAGAAAGTTGTTTACCTTATGGTAGTCAGGAAGTGGAGAGAGAAGGAAAGAACCTGAGAGGAAGGATCTTTAAAGATAGAATCTTTAAAGGCATGCCCCTAGGGAGCTACTGCCTCCAACTGGGCCCACTCCTTACAGCCTGTTGGTGAGGTTGGCGTGGTCCTGATCCAGTCACCTCTGTAGGCCCCCCCTCTGAACATTGCTATACTTGTGACCAAGCTCTCAATGCATGAGTCTTTGCAGACACCTCTTACTTAAACTCTAGCACTCTAGCACCTCCTTGGGGTAGACTTCCTGGGGCCTGTTCATGGCGCTGTGCCCAGTGATGAACCAGGCAGGGCCTGGCCCACTGGAAGTTCTGTTCATGGAATGAATGGCCCACCAATATTCAACGTAAGAGATGACAAGCATGTGACAGAGAAACTTGCCCCACTGGGCGTGGACTGGGAGTGGGAGGCAGATTGGGATATCCGTTTGCCTGACACACGAGTTGCCCCTGTGAGGACTGATATAACAGGAGATTGAGGGAAGCAGATGTTGGGGAATGAAGATCCTTGCAGGCCAGATAGTAGATCTTAGGCATTATCCTGAGGGTCACGGGAACCATTAAAAGGTAAAAAGTAAGGGAGGCACTTGGTCAGATTTGAGTTTTCAGTTGCTCCTGGGGTGGCACATGGGCTGGATTTAGAGTAAGGGTCTCTCTGGTACTCCTTACATTCTGGGATGGAGCATCCTGGGATGGATGCCCTGTACAATATTAAGCATCATACTTAATCTCTCACTATGAGATGCCAGTAACCACCCCCCTACACACACTGCTGCAACCCAAAGTGCCACCAAACACTACCACGTGTGCCCTGGGGCACAGTCACACCTGTGAGAACAGAGGCAAGGCGAGCCTTACTGCTTGGGGAAACACCTAGGTGTGCCTTAGAGCGGAGGAGGTGGCTTGGAGTTGAGGAGATTGGGGTTAGGTCTCTAAGATCCCTCTATTTTCCTGGGTGAGGAGCGTGCTGGTTGGAGGTGCCAGACAGTGAATCAGAATGAGAAGGCAAAGATGGGTGGGCGGGATGACAGGGTTCATCTAGGGTGCAGAATGCTGAGGATGACAGTGGACATCCCGGTAGTGATTCTCACTGGACTAAAGACATGTAAATGATCGCGAGTGGTCCCATGGCTTGGAGACCCATTGCTTTGCGGCTACAGCAGCACAGTGTGGTGCGAACATGACTGAGCAAATCTGTTCACTTCCTGGTCAGGGAGCAAAGACAGGACAAGAAAGAGGCCAGGGCTCTACATTTCTCTTCAAGGGTATTCTCTCAAAGACCCAGATACCTCCCACTGGGCCTCATCTTGCAGTGTCCACTGCTTCCCAGTAGCACAAGCATGACCAAACTTTGGGGAATATTTGAGATCTGAACTATACCTGCCCTCAAACTCCTGGTCTTTCTTTCTAGCTCAGCATCACGTTTGCTGGGGAGGCTTAGGAAGGTCAGCTTCTGTAGCACTTTTATTCTTCACAGTACATAACACCATGCTATGTAACTAATTGCACAATTAATTAACTAGGCACCAGAGTTACTCATGAATTATTTACTATCAGGAATTCCATTACAGAGATCTCACCTGTCTTGGTCACTGCTGCATCCTTTGTCCTGACCTGGTCACTCAGTAAATGGATAGTTGCTGAGCACCTGCTGTGTGCTACCTGTGTGCATAATGTAGGGTAGCCTCTCTGTAAATACCTGTGGATGGTAGCAGAGTGGCTCTGAGCTGAGCAGGAGTGAATGAGACACAGAACAGAGGAGCTTTCTGTGCAGAAATGGAGAGACTGCAAGAAAGCTTAGGGCTGGGTACCTGCCTTGAAGACCCTCCCTTTGCTTCTGCTTCCCTACAAGTCCTCATTCCCTGCCCAGTTGGCTCTAGTTCTGCTCTAAGCAAGGCATTCCCACTGTGTTTTCTGTATTGTGGACACTGGGTTGCTGGAGACAATGCTAAATGTCTGACGTGGTTTCAGATTTGGGCTGAGCGCTGCATCTTCTAGAACAATCTTTGCTGAGCAGGGCTGTGCAATAAGAAACTTAGGGGAAGCTGAGTTCCCATGAAATCAGTCTCACTCTTTTAAGATGCTGGAGTGGACCTGAAGAAGGTTGATCACATCTGGATGGCCATTGAGTCTGGGACATATACACTCAGACATCAAAAGATTGAGTGGCTCTTCAGGATTTCCTGGAAGGCTTAGCTTCACATGCAAGAGCTAAGCAAACAGTTCATCACACCAGCATGTGCTGAGGGTCTGTTATGGACCAGACGCACTGGGAGATGGAGAGAAGTAATGTAAGATCACTATCTTCAGGGAGCATATAGCCCTTTGAAGCAGCAAGACAGGAAAAAAGGTGACCACTACCTCAGAATGAAAATTGAGCCTTCCCTCCCACCAAAACCAGGGTCACGTTTAGACAGGAATAATTTTTAAAACTGACAATAATAGTGTAATCTAGGGTGAAATCTATATTGTCAGGCACATTGTAGGAAAATAGGGAGCACTACAGAGAAAGTTAGAAAATCAGTGTTTCTGAACAAAAAAGGACAGTAGTCCCCCCCTCCACTGTTTATTTTTCCCTGGTTTTAGTTACCAGGATCAACTGTGGACTGAAAATACTAAATGGAAAATTTCAGAAATAATTCACAAGTTTTAAATAACTTTTATTCCAATATTTTATTGTTATTGTTTTATTGGTAATACTATTGATCTCTTATGGTGCCTAATTTATAAATTAAATTCTACCATAGGTTTATATGTATAGGAAAAATACAGCATGCACAGGATGCAATACTATCTGTAATTTCAGGCATCCACTGAGTGTCTTGGACTGTGTCCCCCACGCACAGAGCATAAGAAGGAACTCCTGTCAACTGGTGTCTAACCTTTTAGCTTGCCTGAGCTATACTGCATGCAGGGAATTGTCTTGGGCCATGTGTAAAATATGTAATATAGTTAATGTATATAAGTAACAAAATTTCTTTTATTTCTGTCTTTTATTATAATATTTTTAAAAGAGGTCAACATAAACATGAAACTAGTGGCATATTTAATATCCTTCTTGTGAAACTGATGCATCAACTGCTGATTCAGTGCAAGTGGTTGCGCTTCTTAGTTCTCAAGGTGCTGATCAAATATTTGTTCTAATTTTATTCCCCGTGTGGTTTGCCCTTGAAAATGATGTAGTCACCCATGGATGTCACACTACAATTTGGCCTCCCCTATACAGTCCCTGTTGCAGTTTACACTCGACTGTACAATTGAGTCATGAAAAATAATCACTAAAAATCATTAATAGTGTTAGAAGGTTACAACCGACCCATAGGATGTGGGTTTGACATGCTTGCATTAAACTGTTTTATGACTAGATAGTCAGTTAGAGAAATACAACTAAGATTTGTTACCACCTTACACTTTTATATTTCAGCAGTTGTACCCATCTCATGTTGTTAAGATGGTAACACCCAGTGCTGGTCACATCATGGGAGGCTTGTGTGTCCCCTCTGCTGTAGCCATGAAGCTAGGACAGCCCCATTAGCAATCAGTCTGGCAACTTATTTTGAGTGGCCAAAAAAAGATGTTGCTATTCCTTGAGCCAGTGATACCACCCCTGGGTGTTAGGAGGATATGGTAATCTAAAAGAAGAAGAAGGAAAAAAAACCCGAGTGCCCCATTGAGGTCATTAAAAATAACTTACGTATCTAGCAGCAGGAAAATCCATTACAGTCTTTCAGCCTCAAGGAATATTTCATGTGGGCATTAAAAGTGATTTTTTGGGTGTCTAAATCATAACAGAAAATGGGTGTGCTCATGTCTTTAAAAGGGGGAAGTAAAAAGGATTGAGATGCCATATGTATATTCACATATTGAATGTATTACGTATTGCAAACATGTGCTAATAAAACATTTTTAAAAGGGAAAAAAAGAGGGATTTTAGTATTCGCCTGCTGACAGTTCAGCTAAGCAGATCTGCTGGCGTGTTGCCAAAGGCGGTGAAGAGGGGGAGCATTTGATGAGGTGTATAAGATGCTGAGATTGTGGTCGTATTTTGCTTTTTCAATAACCCAGCCCTATTGTAAGGTTGTTTGTGCGGTAAATTAAGAGACAAAAAAAGCTTCTCCCAACACATGAGAAAGAACAAAAGCAGAGAGGAGCCGGAGCAGCTGTGTTTGGCATTGTCAGAAGTTGTACACACACATCTGATGCCCTCTGCTAGGTGAGTGTGAGCAGAAGTGCCATTCAGAGCACTTCAAAGGAAGCCTGCAGGGAGAGCCAGGCTCTTGTCTTCCCCAGAAAATGTCTTTTGTCCCAGATGGTTTTCTTTGATTTCCTTTTTATTGATTAGAACTTAACTGTATTTAAAGGCTGCAGGGAGAGAATTTTTTTTTGCCTGGGTGGAACTGAGCAGGTTTTGTACAAGCCAGCTGCTGGGGGCTTGCAGGGCGGCTTCTTGATTCATTTCAGTAATTTAGAGATGGTCTATTTTCGTTCTCTCTAGCCCACCCCACGTGGTTTCACCAAATTAAGCTCATCAAGCTCTTATAAAAAGGGAAACGAGCCTTGTTTATTTGTGACATTGCCTCAGAAAAGGAGAAGATAGCAGTGACACTTGGTCACCCGGCTGCTTCCCTCACCTCAGCTTCGAGGTTGGACAGGGCAGGTGACAGAATGTCACACAGACATCCCCACTGGGACCTTAGTGTGACAGCTGCCCAGCCCCATGCTAAGGCTGGTTAACCTGTGGATGAGGTCCCTCAACTCATTTAGATCCTTGCAAATCCTTGTAGACAGGTAGCTTTTAACTGGGTGATTCTGCCTTCAAGGGACAGTTTGGGGCATCCCAGGTGTGCGATGTCATCACTCACAGGACAACCCTTCACAACAAGGGGTAAGGTCCCAAATGGCAGCAGTGCAGATGTGAGCAACTCCTGTGGTAGATTAGGTGCAAGACTGAAGATTTGTATTCTAAAAGTGTTGGAGAATTTTAAACAAGGAAACGAGACAATGACTTGGTTTTGTTTTCTTTTATAAGCCTAGAGTAAACCTACATTGTTTCAGCTCTGATATTGCAACCTTTTCAGATTAAATTTGGGTAAGACAGAGAGAGGAAATTTCAGAGGATTGGTGATTCTCTATCCATCCCATCCCACCCCTCCCCACCTCCACAAGCATCCAGTATCCTTGGGACGCCCAAGTCCACCTCCTAGGAAGATTAAAAATGGCCTAAGGAAGCAGAAGGAAGGAAATCTTTCTGGGACATGGCTTGCAGCTGTTGTTTTGGCATCTTTGGGGCTGGAGGAGACTTAAGACCAGCTCAACTGAGGCATTGAATGGATCTTTTCGATAACAATTAGAGAAGAGTTCAAAGGGCTGGCATATTGTGCCATTTTCTCCAGGGCTGGGTTGCAATAACTATCTTAAGCCCTCACATCCTTAAAAGTATGGCGTACCCTTTGCTGTGTCATTCAATATGTTAACAGTTCTCAACTGTAAATCTCAGCTACATTCTGATTTCTCAGTGATTCTTTTAGTGTTATTTCTGAGGTACCAAATTCTTGCCTCGAAGACATTTCTCTCTTTTATTTGAAGTGGAGATGCAAGATCTCACCTGCTTCTAAGGAGGGGCCAGCGTAATCTTTTCTACTGATTAACCCAGCAACAAACTGGGAGTACCAGGGAGAGAGAGAGTGGCATTGTCAGGAGGATCCTAATATATTTTTAAAATCTGAAAGGGGTGATTGAAAAATATGATGACTGTTGACATTCAAAAATTTTATCACAGTATGATTGGTGTGGTAGTACATGCCTGTAATCCCAACACTCAGGAGGGTGAGACATATGGATTGTCATGAGTTTGAGGCCAGTCTGGGCTTCAAAGTGAGTTTAAAGCCAGCCTGAGCTGTGTGGTGAAATCCTGTCTCAAAAAAGAGAAAAGAAAAACAAATTATTACAGTAAAAGCCCATTCCCACTAATCTCTCTCAAAATACTCCCCCTCACTTCTGGCACATTTAATCTATCATTCTTGCCCTTTCTGAAGCAGTTCTGAGGGTCCTGTCTCATGAGTGTCTTTACGAAGTGACTTCGAGCTTTTCAAAGTGACCGCAAAAAGTAAACATTTTGAGGCAACCATGACAGTGCAACTGAAGACAATCACAAAAGAGTTTCCAGAGCTGCTTTAGAAAGTGGCAGGACGATGGAATGAGTGTGTTCAAAGGAAGGGGAGTGTTCTGTGAGGAATTTATAACACTGTGTCTTCTACTATAGTAATTTCTTAAAACTTACACACAGTATTTCTTGATCATACCTCATCCTAAATTATTAACCATCTTTAGCTGCGTTATTACTAATAACAGGTTACACACTTGGGAGGCTGAGGCAGGAGTTCGAGGCCAGCCTGAACTGCATAGCTAGATACCATCTCAAAAAACCACAAAAATAACAACAACAAAAAAAAACCAAATTTCTTGGTACTTTCTATTGTGAAACTGAGAAATTTGGGATCAGAGCATGAAATAGAGGTTGGGGTGGCAGACAGACTCCCTGGTTCTGTTCCACTCACGTAGTTGCCCTTCTCTGTGGTACTGCCCTGCACTAAGGTAAACTGAAATTCCACTGATCTTTCCAGGCTTAGCTCAAATGGCTCCTTCTCCGCAAAGACTTTGCTGATCACACCCCTGCCAAGAATGGGTTGTGTTTAGTTAGTCCTGGCTCTGTTTTTATGGCCCATTAATGCGTAGACCCTATAATTTTTAAGAGGTGAAACTCACATAAAATAAATGCTGTCTGTTTTGTATATATGCTGCCAAGGTGAGCACAAGTCTTTATAATTTGAGTGGTATTGGTGCACTCTCAGAAGTGTGTAAATGTCACCTCTGTCTAACTCAGGACATTTCCACAGAAGACTCCTGCACCCAGTAAGCAGTCACTCGGCATTCCCCTTTCCTCGGGGACCCTGACAACACTAGCCTATTTCCTGCTTCTGGGGGTTTACTCTTCTGGGTATCTCAAGATGAAATCACATCTGCTGGGTCTGGCTTCTCTCACTTCATGTGTTTTTGAGGTTCATGTACATGGTAGCATGTACCATGCTTTATTCCTTTTTATGACCAAAGAACATGCCATTGTGCAGATGTACCATGTTTTATGTTTCCATTTGGTGATGGACATCAGGCTGTTTCCACCTTCAGACTATTGTAAATCATGCTGCTGTGAACATTTGCGTACAAGTTCGTGTGTAGGTGTATGTTTTATGTTCTCTCAGGTATACGCCTAGGATTGGAATTGCTGGCTAACTTTTTGAGGACCTACCACTGTGACTGTACAGTTTTCTATTTCCACTTTCTGTACCAGGTTCCAATTTCTATATGCTTTCACCAACAATCTATTTTCTGGTTTTGTGAATTCGTGTTTTTTATCACAGCCATTCTGGTGGATGTGCAACCCCTGGAATTTTGATTTGCTTTATATCTTTGCTGCTCTAGCTCAATTGACTGTGACTGCTTGGAGTTTATGACTGTGCCTTTCACTGGCAGTATAGTATTAATGTAAGGGCTAAACTTGAATCTTGTCCTTTTTATTTTTGATGTGATCCTGAGCGTGTCATACAGCTTCTCTGAGCCTGGTTCCTTCATCTGAGAAATGGGAGCCTCTAGATTGTTGAAGAGAGAAAATGAAAATTGGCCTTATTGTACCTGGGACCGTGCCTGATTGATGATAATTCTTCAGTCATGGTTTGCTGTAGTGCTCATGGCCATGATGTCTCTAATGCTGAGGATCCAGTAACTGTTAATTGAGTATTTTAAAAGTGAATCAGCAAGCTTTTTGATATTGTTCAATTAGCCCTGTCTTTATTTTAAATAGCCTTAAAAATTGATCACTCCCATCATCAGGCAGAGAGAAGGATCAATGTGAATGCTTGCCTGGAGAAACTCACCAGGAAAGCCATGATACATGTCTGGGATGGAGACAGGATGAGTAGAGAGAGCAGCGAGCCTGCATCATACAAAGGGAAGAAGGAGTACAAGAGCTTTAGTTTATTTGAGATGAGAAACAAACAGAGAGCCAGGGGGTCCAGGAAGCTCCCTTGCTTGAAGTCTGGCTGGTAGCTCTAGGGGAGGGAAAGTATCCTGTTCACTCTTGAAGGTTGTTGGAAGGCCACAGAGTAACCTTTGGGTTCCAAAGAGCTGGGCAATGGCCTCGTATCTTCCTCATGGTTCCTGTGAGTGTGGCTGGGTTGGGTAGGCTTCCAGGGTCAGCTTGCTTTGCCTCCTGTGGATGTCTCTAGAATCTGGCTCTTGCCACACTATAACCATGCTTCCCTGCCCTCTGTTCTTCAAGCATGCCAGGTCTGTTTCTCTACCCTTTTGCCATCAGACTTTTCACTTGCTGTTCCTTTGCCTGGTGTAGCCCTGTCCTTCCTGCCTGAGTGCTCCTCCTGAGGGAAGGTCCCCCACTCCAACTGAAGTGGCAGCTCCCACGTGTACCCCATCATTCATCAGTATTCTGCCCTACCCAATTTGTCTTGCTTTCTGTTTTAATATTTGTTTTGTTTTTTAAAATAGAAATATTTCCAAATCATAAAACACTCAAGTACTCATCGCTTAGAACTGATAAGCTCCCGATATTTTGCTGTATTTTCTTGTTTCAAATCTTCCATATTTAACCAACTTTATTGAGGTAGAACTCACATGTCATAAATTCAGACATTTTAAAGGAGTGATTTGTGACCTCTACTACCCCCACTTAAGTTATAGAATATCCTGTCACCTGTGAAAGGCCCTTCATTTCTCTCAACGTGTTGTTTTTCTTCCTAGTAATTGCTTAACATTATCCAGAATCGCCTCGTTGATGTATATTTTTATTCAGTGTATTACCTCTCTTCTCCATTGGAGCATACATTCTGCAAGGCCAGGAACTGTGTTGCATGCACAGATGTATCCCTTTCGCAGGCACATAGTAGGCCCACAGTAAATTTAACAGACTAAGATACAGTATTCAGCATATGGTGCTTCATGTAAGCATGTGGGGACATTTCTGCAGCTAGAACTAGTGGGTCAAAGGACAACTGACTTTTTGTTGTTAAAAACCATTTAGAGCAGGGCATGGTGGTGCCTGGAATGCCAGCACTCTTTGCAAGTTCAAACCTAGCCTGAGCAACTTAGCAAGACCTTGTCCAAAATAGAAATAAAAAGCAGTGGGGGTGTAGTTCGGTGTGAAGGCCCTGAGTTCAGTCCCTAGTACTACAAAAAACAAAACAACAACAAAAAACACCTCTAACCCCTTTCCCATTTCTGGCTGGTAACCATCTGTTGTTCTGCAGTGTCAGTGCTCTTGTCTCTTTGAGCTGAGTAACTGTTGTAGGGCCGTCCTGTGGCTGGTAGGAGGTTGAGCAGTATCCCTGGCCTCTATCCACTAGTGGATGTCTGTAGCACCCCCACGCCTGTTGTGGTGACTCACAATGTCTTCCGACCTTGCCCAGTGTTGCCTGGGTGCAAAATCCCTCCCAGCTGACCCAGAAGCACCTCATGTACTGGTTTATGTAGGTAAGCTATATGCTGGTCCATATAAGTAAGCTAATTCCTTGCCAAACTCTTTCTCAGTTGGCCCATCACTAAATAAATTACCCTCACTGACACTATATTTTTAGGTTCCATGTTTGTATCCTGTTTATGCACCTCAACTGACTGTATTACAATCCATCGCCTACCCTCCACCATGTAAAGCTGCATCATGAGAGAAGCTGGTGGACTTTCAAAGGAAGGAGGTGTCACTCTGGCTTGTGACCTTGGAGGAAAAAAGTCTAGGAGAATGCAGGTGGCTTCTCTATGGCCTGGGCTCCTGCAGGATTCCCTGCCTTGTGTGCTTGAAGATAAATATGACTTCCAGTTCATATGTAAGGATGTTGTCTCTTTTAGATCCCTGAGAACCACAGGAAGTCTCTAGAAACTGTTAAAGGGATCTAAACTTGTTTTATTTTCTTAGGACACTGAGTTGACCATTCCTGCCTTGGAAATCATATGCCCAGAGCAGGGTTTCTGGTCACCCAAAGGGGTGAAGGTGAGCATATGGGGCATAGTAATATGAAGAAGCAGGTCTCATCTAGTGAATACTGCCTGATGATAAAGAAAAAATATTCAGTGATACCTGTTAAAGCACAGTTAGGCAGACTTGATTCAGGACCATCATGATAGTTAGAGGGTCCATGGTGATGGGGTTTTGTGGTGGGGAAGTGACATTGGGTTCAACTCCAGGGTGATCAGACATCATCACATTTCACATGCAGATGTTGATCAGATATGAAAGGTAAGGAGTTCCTGTTAAATGAACTTAGCAGTGTTCTTTATTAAAACTCGGTTTTGCAAGGCAGTGCAAAAAATGGGCTGAGAAGAAATTTCAGGAACTTGAATAAAGTTTGGCCAAGCAAATAAACTTGTCACTTTCCAGGGGGAACATAAGCCTAGCATTACCAGACCTTCCTGGTTTTCATACAAGGCCAGAAATACAGATAAAAAAAAAAACAAACAACAACTGTAAAATATCCTAATTCTTGAGTTACATAACAATTCACAGGTAATTATCTGTTTAAACATGCTATGGACCATGCAACACACCCACAGGCAGCCAATTTCCAACCTTGAGTTAATATGCCAGGTTGTTGTTTGGGGCCTGACTTGCTCTGTACAAGAATCTTCTGGTTTCTTCCTATCGCAGATGTTTATTGAGCATATGTGATTTGCCAAGCACTGTTCAAAGAGCTTCCCCTTGACATTAATTTGCTGTATGACTGCCACCAAAAGGGATAGAGGGGATGAAGTGGTGAATGGATGGGATGGATGGATGAATAGATGAATGGACGAGTGAATAGATGGGTGGGCTGGGTGGGTGGATGAATGGGTAGATAGAAGGATGGAGGATGGATGGGTGGGTGGGTGGAGGATGGTTGACTCCTATCCTTTAGAGGTACTGAGATGCCATAGATGACATAATGTGATATCTAGAAATTACTACAGAACAATATATGAAGTTGAATGAAGGAATAGGTGAATTGAGTTGGACAATACAATAATTTTTGAAGCTGAGTGATGGGAGGTTTATGGATGTTCCTTACACTTCTAAGTCTGCTAAGATGACTGGAAGTTTTCTATGTTAGGGATGTTTGTTTTAATCTCTATATCACTTAGGGATATATTCGAAGGATATGTAAGTAAAAGGACATTATGTCTGGGACTTGTAATGTTCAGCAAAACTTTTCTGTAAGAGAATACGTAAAATATGTTTAGCAAAATTCATTGCTCATTATTACAACTGGATGATGAGGATATGTATATTGGTTATGTTAACCTATTAATTTTATTTTGTACCAGGGATCAAACTCATGACCTCACACTTGCCAGGCAGGCGCTTGTGCTGCTGAGCTAAATTCCTGGCCCTAGCCTATTAATTTGAAGTGGTTGAAATTTTCTACAATTTTTTTTTAAAGGAAAAGCTGAGGGCTCCTGTTTTGTAGCCATTTTGGCAATATGGAGTCACACTTAGGTGCTTATGTGGATTTTCTACAAGTATGATAGCATTGTCATTGAGAGTATGGGTACTGTTCAGCAAGAGAGGCCACAGGCTGAATGTTGCCATGGTGAAACAAGAAGCGTGGGCTACAGGTTAAGAACAGCTTCTCACCCAGTAGCTTCTCTGCAAGGTGTCTTGCCTCCCAGGACCTGCCTGCAGGTATCCTTGGGGAAATCAGAGTAATACAGTGGTTAGGGTTTCTGGAGTCAACTTCCCTGGGTCCAAAGGCCAGTTCTCCCACTTTCTAGTCATCTGACCTTGCACATGTTATTTAAGCCCTCCTAACCTCAGTTTCCTCATCTATTAAATAAGATTAATATGAATACTGTACCTCCTGGACTCACCATGAAGATTCAATTACTGCATATAAAGGGCTTAGCATAGTAGATGGCATGTTACATTTTAAAATTATCAATGCTTTTGCTGTTATTGTTGTGGCTGCTGCTTCTGCTAAGCATTTTGAGAACAGAAAAAAACTTTCTGAGATGGACTGAAGAAAATAATTGGAGGCAGAAGCTAAAAGAAGTCAAAGAAAGAAGCACCCACTGTCAGCCGATCCACCTACAGCAACTCACTGTGAGCTGCTGGAGTCAAATTTCCTGCATGGTGGGTGCAAACAGGAGCAGAAGAAGAAAGCATACGTCTGACCATTTTCTTTCTCTGCAGAATGAAGTGGAGCTTGGGGAGCTGCTTTTGTCACTGAATTACCTCCCAAGCGCCGGGAGGCTGAACGTTGACATCATTCGAGCCAAGCAACTTCTGCAAACAGATGTGAGCCAAGGCTCAGGTACAGTGTGATCTCTTCCTCCCCCAAATTCTTTAAAGGGACATCAATGTTTTTGGGGAACCCAACTTTTCTACACTCTGGATACTATTGATAAGGCTCTGTAGGGCACTTGTTCAAGGAGGAAAAAAATGATCACGCTCATCTCTTACAATAGGCAGCAGGGTTCTTGAGACGTCTCAAGAACCCTATTTGAGTCACAAAGTTGACTGTGACCAGGTACAATCACTTGAAATCTAGATGTTCTTTCAACACTTGAAGCCTCAAGGAAGTGACTTGCCTTTCCAAACACTATGCCTAGAGTAGAGACTCCGCCCGCAGGCGATGGTGGTGTGCTGTAATTGCTCATTCTAATCAGCAACCTTGGTGAACACAGCCTGAGGGCTTTTCCCAGCTCATTGCACAAACACCATAAACCCTTATAAATCCTAGCGCTGAAAGACTGTTGTTAAGTGTCTACTATTTTATAGCAAATCACTTCAAGTATCACTTGTAATAAAATGGAGCAAATTCCATATTTTCTGTGTGTAGCTTTTCCCACGACAGCACAAGAATATTGTTTAACCATGGTCATTGGGATCCTTCGACTCAGTGACGGAAACACTGTCTTCTCTAAGGGTAATAGCCAAAGTAAATTACATTCGCAATCAGGTGACAGTTGAATCTAGAAAGTGCCTTGTATGCTCATAAGCCACATTATAAAACAGAGGTTTCAAAGGTTCCAACGGAAAAAAAAAAAAAAAGTATAAAGGTTGGAGAGATTCAAACTCATCACAGTGGGAGAGTATGTATAATAAAATGAATAAGACTTCTGGAGCCAAACTGCCTGAAACCAAATCTTAGTTTGATTAAGTTTACTATTTGTAAATGACATGGCCTTAAGGAAGTTACTATTTACCTCAATTTCTGCATCTTAAAAACTGACATAAAAACTGTATTCATCTCACTGAATTGCTTAACCAAATATTGTCACACAATGTACATAACTATAAAAAAGATATAAAGATGATAATTACAGTTCACCCATCTCTGCTTTCCTGTATATGGATCATGGGTTCACTTTCATGATAGCAGGTTTCTACAGACAGAAAGGCTCTGAGTCTGGTTCTGCCTCTACAGCCAGATCTTAAAATCATTTTGCATCTTGATTAATAAGTTTTCTCATCTACAAAAATAAACTTTGTACCCAAAACATGGGAAAAGTTTGGATAAATACTAGATAACTGTAAGAAGAGAGAAAGAAATAAGCAAATAAGGAGGTAGCTAGGAAAATGATGTGTAGGTAATAAAATAATGGATAGATGGAGAAAGAAATAAATGAGACAGAAGGAACATAACTGAACTGATGAATGGGAGGGTCAATGGATGAACAGATTAATGAATCAATAGACGGGTCGATGGTGAAATAGATGAAAGGATGGATGGATGGTTGGGCTGTCAATAGAAGGGAACTTGGATGGATGGATTGCAGAATGAACAGATAAAAAGGATAATGAAATAATGATAAAGATGACCTGATGTATAAATGGGAAGATAGATAGATGGATGAATAGATGGATAAATGAATGGATAGACTGACTGATGGATGAAGAGTTGGATGGATGAACGGACAGATATATGGATGATGAAATAATGTATAAATGAAAGGATGGATGGATGGATAGATGGATGGATGGATTAGGTTGATGTGTCATGATCTCCAATATTCTGTGATGCTGTGTCCTATTCTCAGACCCATTTGTGAAAATCCAGTTGGTGCATGGTCTCAAGCTTGTGAAAACCAAGAAGACATCCTTCTTGAGAGGCACAATTGACCCTTTCTACAATGAATCTTTCAGCTTCAAAGTTCCCCAAGAAGAACTGGAAAATGCCAGCCTAGTGTTTACAGGTTGGTAGCATCCTAGACCCTTGTGAGCCCCAAGTAAGGCATTTCAGTTTGCTGTGGTAGAGATAGAAGCCATCTAGAGAGAGTGATGTTTAAAAACTTGATATCTGATATTTAGCTACTGGCTTCTAATTCACTTACTGCCTATGAATTTGTGCAAGACTTATCAATCCATAGAACAATCCAGTTCTGGTACTATATATTTCCTGAACCTACCACATGATAACTGATACCTGTGGCAAGTTAGTTAATGCCTCTGAGCCTAAGTTTCCACATTTGTAAAATTTCCACAGTTGTGTGAAGAGTTAAATGACTTTCAAATATGTAAATCCCTGGGACATAATTAGAACTCATTTTATATTAGCTTAGTTGATGATGATGATAATGATGATGATGATGATGATGATGATGATGATGATGCAAGTTGATTAGGCAGGAGGTATAAGTACTATTGTCTGATAGAATTTTGTTTATTTTTCCAGAGTATAATTTACTGTATTGTTTCCAGAGTGTGTTAGTTCTATTATTGCATAGTAAATCACTGTAAAATGTAGTAGCTTAAATCAGCAAGCATTTATTATCTCACAGTCCCTGCAGCTCGGGATACAGGACTAGCTTACCTAGTTCTGGCTGAGTTTCTCAGACAAGGCTGCACTCATACCTGACCCAGCCAGGGAAGATCTGTTTTTAGATTCTCTTACACAGCTGTTTAAGATCTAGCTCCCTGCTGATGGTGGGACGGGAGGCCCAGTTTCTTTCTGGTTGTTGACCAGGGAACTCCCTGCCTACGTGGACTTTTCCATAAGGCAACTCGTAGCATGGCAGATGGCTCCCATCACAGTGATCAAGTGAGGGAGTAACAGAGGGCAAGAAAGAATCATTTTTGCCCTACCTGGTTCTTTAGAGCAGCTCATTAGTTCCACCACACTTGGGAGGAAGAGGTTTCGTTAGGGTGTAAATAGTGAGGAATGGGGACTAGTGAGAGCAACCTTAGAAAGTGTACACAGAGTGGGGTGACAGTTAGTAGAAGTGATGGCTCTTATTTCCCGTGTCCTGATCACAGTAGGTACTTCCCTATCTCATTGCTAAGATTCACCATAACCATCCCTGTCACGTACGTCAACATCCTCCAGTTATAGGGATAAGGACTAAGACTTGAAACCCAGCAGCCCACCCAGTGTCTCAAGCTAGGAGAGTCAAGTTCTGGTCTTGCCAGTTCCATGGTCAAGGGCCTGCATTTCCTCAAGCATCAGGGAGCATTGGCATCAGGGATTCAACTTTACCCTTATGAAGTTCAACTGGAAACTCCTATGTTTAGAGGCTCCAGGTCTCCCATGCACCGAAAACCCTTGCACATAAGGCTGCTCTGCAAGAACTTGTTTCTTACCACCATGTTTGCACAGGTCCCTCCTCGGAGACCCTCCAAGGCAGCTTGGTCCTGGACTGTCTCAGGGCCTGTTACCTGGAGAGTCTGTATCCCATCAAGGAATGCCCATCCTGTGCAGATGTGAAGATCGCACTGACACAGTCTGCTACGAGTGCTGTGCAGATGGAGTCACAGGCAGACAAGGGATGTGCTCTCTTTAGTCTCAGGCACAGACAGAAGACAAGGACATCTGTCAAATCCTTGAAAGGCAGATAGTGAGAAAGTGACCAAACCAAGATATATGAAGCACAAAACATTTATTCCTAAGTCTCTCTGGAATAAAGGACTTCCTGTGGTATAGCTAGACAAGGAGGGGACCTTGGAGGACACTGAGAGCCCAGATGGAAAGTTCTGATACTTCCATACTTTACCCAGAATTCTATGACAAAAGCATCACACACTTGTAATGAGTGATGCAGCAGAAAGGTGAATAAGGACAGAGGATCAGAAGAGGGGTGAAGTGCATGGGCTGGCTTTGCTACCCACCCACCTTGGTGGCCTCGGGCAAGATCTGTGTGTTAGGTTTTCTCAGTGTGACATGAGACTAACAAAATGATTGTGGGTTCAGTGAGATCACCACACGCAGTGCTGAGCACTCATCTTGGCTCAGAGTAAGCAGTCTCACAGCTGTCATTGAATAGAAATTTTGCTCCCTTGCTCATCGTTCCAGTTTCTTCTCCCTGAAGGCACCACCTTAACATGCCGGCATGCATCATTTCACACTATTCCTAGGGCGCATGAACATTATCCACAAGTAGGGAGCTAGGTGCTCAAAAAGTCATTCATGAATTGAGCAAGTGCGTATTAAACCCTTCTCTGGGCCAGATGTGGTTTCCAAGTGTTAGCAACAGCACAGAGAACCAGACAAACATTATCCCTGACCTAACCATTTCAGGGATGTCATGCTGAGTCTCACTGTTGTTTAATTAACAGTTAATGTGTTCCATCCCTCCAGGCCAATAAGACAAGTGGATTTCACTCTGTATTTTTAATAACTCTTCAATACTGTTGCCTGGTGTACTGTGATAAAAACAGAGATGGTTCCTTGTGGGAGTAAGTTTCTGTCTATACTTAGTGAATTAAATTTGCCATGACGAAAAAAGAAAAATAAATCTGGATCAAACTAATACAAAAAGGGAACTATTCTATTCTAAGTGTTGTTTCCCTGTATTCAAATATCCTAAAAGAGACAATCAACTCCCAAATATGTATCCTGAATAAATATATTAGAGCAATATATTGATAACAGAGCTCAAAAGTTTCACAGATTTCTATCATTCTTTCCCCTTAATATAAATACTAGGGGTTTTGCCATATGGAAATAAAGATTTAGGTACAAAGATGAATAAAGTAGTATTGTTTTGTAATACGGAAAACTAAAATCTATTCATTCACATGCTCAGCAACAGGAGATTGGTTAAGTAAAATCCAGTATATCCATTCAGTATATTAATCATTGGTAGGTGATTAAATGGAGAAAAGTGTTTGTGATACATAATTTAGTATAAATATACTAAATTATAGTCATAATAAAAATATTAAATGAAAAATTCCAGAAATAAACAGAGCACAATCATGTAACTATTACTAATACATTGTTATAACTGTTCTATTTTATCACTGGTTATTGATGTTAACCTCTTACTATGCCTGATTGATAAATTGAGTGTTATCATATGTAAGTGCATGGGAAAAAACATGCATAGGGTTGGCATTATTCCCAGTTTCCAGCATCCACCAGGGTCTTTGGATGTATCCCTGCAGATAAGGGGGGGAAGACTACTTTATATACCTTTAAACATACCTTTAAAGTGCCCCAGGTATTTCTAATGCTCAGTCAGGGTTCAGATCCATAACTTTGTGGGAGTCCCAGCTGACTGGTATTTAGCTTAAGGCTGCTGGCTGGAATAGTGAAAGAAATGAGGCTGAGCTGGTGCAAATCTAGGCAAAGCTGCAATTCTCCTGAATACAGATCCACAAGGTTCTACTTGTTTTACTTGTCAGCGGAGGGAAATAGCTGTCACCTCTGGGCGGAGGATCTGAAACATAGCGCATTCTTGTGTTTCCAAACACTTCCTAACAAAAGTCAGGTTGATCTGCAATTTAAGCTTTTGCAAGAATCCCTGATAAAAGCCTGCAATTAGCTGCTGGGCCAGGCTTTCTGAACAGTTCCTTTCCTCTGGAGGAAGAGGACTCTTCTGCAGTTTCCAGTCAGGTGACTTCTGTAGCTAAAGTCTGAAAAAGAAAAGAAAAGAAAGAAAAATTGCTTTTTAGTTTTTGAGATAGTCACTTAACAGTCCAAAGGACTTCTGGGAAATCCAAAAAGTTTACTGAAAGTAAAGTAGGTTTGACCACTGAAGTGCTTGGCTGTTACTGGAATTAGAAAAAAATACAAGGAAGGCAAGAGGGATGGAGAGAGAAGGAATGAAGAAATGAGGGAGTGAGGAAGGAAGGAGAAAGAACAGACAACTCAATGACAGTTCTTCAAAAAATTAGAAATTGAATTGCTATATAATCAAGCAACTCCATTTCTAGATATATACCAGAAAATAATTAAAAGCAGAAACCCATTTTTATTAACTGGTGTTCATAAGTAGCATTATTCACCATAGCTAAAATACAGAAACCAAGTGTCCAGCAATGGATCAGTAGAAACAGAAATGAATCTGGTGTATCCACATAGAAAGAAATGATAATCAGCCTTAATAAGGAAGGAGATTCTGATGCCTTCTACAACATGGATGAACCCTGGAGACGTGCTAAGTGAAAAGAGCCAGTCAGAAAGGATAAACGCTGAATGATTCATTCATATGAGGTGCCCATTTGCATGAGGTGCCTAGAGGTGTTATAGTCATGGGGAGCAGAGTGGAGCTCCTTGGGCTGAGAATAGGGTACATTGGGACTTCCTATTTCATGGGCACAGAGTTTGTTTGGGAAGATACAAAAAGTTCTGGAGGTCGGCGGTGGCGGTTGCATAATAACATGAAGTTACTTAGCACCACTAAATTGTACACCTAAAAGTAGTTAAAGCGGTACATTTCATGTGTGTTTTACTACAATTAAAGAAAAAGGAAAAAAAAAAGAAATGTAATGTGAGCAGATCAGGACTGAAAAAAAGCAAAGCAATCCCTGGATGCTGACGTAGGACACTGGTGGCTGTTCCTCCCTCCTTCACTGCTACCGCCAGCCTGTGGGGCGCAGTGGTCAGGGGCAGACCGTGGGCTCAGGTTCAGATTTGCTGCTTGCTTGGTCTGTGATGTTGGCACTTTGCTTGGCTTCTCTTTGCCTCAGCTTCTTTGTCTGTGAAATCAGTAGACGGTATTTATTTCAGGGGGTGTGTTGTAAAAGTCCAAATGAGTTAATACGGGTAAAGGCTTAGAATAGCATCTGGCTCCAAGTAAGTGCTTAAGTAGTAGCTGTTATGGTCACTTGAAGGACAGATAGTATAATGGCTTTTGCAGTCTGATACTACCCTGAGGCTTGTCTGAAAGAAAGCCAGTCACCATCCTATCCCTATCCTTCCCAGTGTTAGCAGAGAGGCTCTTATCTTTGATGAGATGAAATTTGGGAGGAAGTCTCTGGGTTGGAGGGGAACAAATATCATATTATTTGCTTTCAGCCCACTATCTCCTTCAGTTTCCTCTAAGTACCTGGCTTCCCTAGCCGCCTGACCTTCTGAAAGGAACTCAGAACTCTTGCTCCTGTGGCAAACTTAGTCAAAAAGTACTGGATTTGGAGACATCCCCAGGACCTGGGGGAACGTAGGGGCATTGCTGCCTGCAGGGTCCTGTTACGGGCAGAATGGATTGGGATTTGTCTTCCTGGCCAGGAGCTGGGCAGATGTTGGTCCCTAGGAGTAACTGTGTTTTTGTTTTTGTTTTTTGAGATCCTACTGTGTACCTGACTAGATGCTATGTGTTCGAAAGGGAGTCAGGCTGGATGTCATGCTGCATGCCTGCAATCCCAGCACTCTGGGAGGCTGAGGAAGGAAGGTGACAAATTGGAGCCCAACTTGAGCAATTTAACAACTTTGTGAGACCCTATCTCAAAATAAAAATTTTTTAAATGAACTCGGATGTAGTTCAGTGTAAATACCCTGAGTTCAAGTCCCCATAATGCAAAAAGAGAGAAAAAGAACAGATATTCATGGCCCATGTTCTCATGGTGCTTCTGGTAAGGAGATAGAGGGTCTCAAATCAATTGCTACACTAGCTAACAGTGGAACCATGAATTGGTCTAAGGGTTGTGGAGAAAAGACACAGAGTATGTGCAGTGTCTGGTGTGAACTCAGTGTGAAAGGAGGTGACACATGACTTGAGAACCAACAGGCCAGGAGGCATTAATCAGCAGAGGAATCCTGTGGGCAAGACGTTAGGCAGGGCATCTGCTCCAGAAGAGAAATCCAGAAGAGGCTGATTTCATCCTTTAAGAGCCCTAATGCTAGGGCCCTATGAGCCATCTACCCTGCTCACTTCTCAGGGCAGCTGCTGCCAGACTGACCTGGGCATGGGCTTCGGTAGGGATCCATTATGAGTAACTGGCATGGGCAGCTTCAGAGCCCTGGAGAAGGGAAACCAGGCAAAGTCAGACACGCCTCACTCTGCCAATCCTTGGTGTCTCTAGTGAGGACTAGAAAATGTGGCCTCTCAAACTTTCCCATGCATAGACAGCTCCAGGGACTGGATAAAATGTAGATTCTGCCCCAGGAGGTCAGAGGAGGGGTACATTTCCAATAGTTCCCAGAGGATGCTTACACTGTAGGTCTGCAGATCACACTTTGGGAAGCAAACACCTGGAAGACCCGGAAAGTGAATCAGGATGAGTGATGACCTTTCCATGTATGTTTAAAAGAGTCAAACTCTCCAGCACAGGTCCCTGTTTGGTCTAACATTCAAGTCCCTAAAGCTGTCTGTATATTAGAATTGCTTGGGAACTGCTATTGTTCAAATGTATCCCCTAAATGTTCATGTATTGCAAACTTAATTCCTAAATTCACATATTCATGATATTAATGTATGAATTGGAATTAGATGAAGCCATAAGGCTAGGGCCCCCGTGATGGCATTAGTGGCTTTATAAGAAAGGGACCAGAGATGTAAGCTAGTACTGTATGCTTGCTCTGTGTCAGCAGGGGTATCTTTCATTATGCTGCCTTGCAGCAAGAAGGCCCTTGCCAGAAGCCAGCACCATGCTCTTAGATTCCCCACCCTCCAGAACCCAGAGCAAAGGTGTATTCTTAAATTTCCCAGCCTCAGCACCCAAAGAAAAACAGGCTGAGGCAAGGACTTAAAAAAAAAAAATGTCTTGATGCCTGGGTTCTAGCCCACAGTAGTTAAAACAACCAGGGCTTCTGCTTTTTTTGTTTTGCTTGTGGGGCATCTGTATTTTTCAAAGCTCTCAGGAGGCTCCCTTGCCCAGGCTGGGTTGGCCAGTCTTGGGCCAGGCTGTTCTGCCTCACTCCCCACCTTCTGTCTGTTTGGAGGCCTCCCAGGCCCCACTGTGAGTTTGTTCCAAGGCACCTGCTCTATTTTCCATAATTGCTTGGCTTTCTGCAGCTGCAGCATCAAATTGGTTAATTGAATCTGCTGGGGCAATGAGATGGGTGGGAAGGTGCCACAGGAACAGCTAGGGGTTCGGGAGGGCAGTGCTGCCGCCCTCTTGCCTAGAAAGACCCTGGGCCCAAAGGGCAGCAATGGATGTGATTGAGAGGGTTGGGATTCAGGAAGCAGAACAGTGGGGAAGCTGAAGGCATCTGGCAGAGGAGAGACAATAAAGCCAATCTGAGAGGAGCACAGTGCTTCTGAGATAAAGGCATGCTCTGGGCTTGTTCTGGGGCACAGACATTTCCCTGAAGCTCTGGCCCACCTGCCACCCTTGCTGTCTGCAGCCCCTGCCTTCTTCCCTTCTTGCACAGCTCCGTGGACACCACCTCTAGCGCTGTCTCCCAGAAAGAAGGCTCTAGATTGTGCAGGGTATGGATTGGAGTGGGCTACAATTTGACTCAGGTGTCACCTTTGCCACCTGGCAAGCATGTGACATAGAGCAGTGATACCTGTTTTCTAAATCTTAGGCCCCTCCTCTGATAAGAGCTTCCACTCTCAGCACTTTATATCATAAGCTTTAGATTACACCATGTGCAGTGTTCAGTAAATACGAGATACCTGCTGCTGCTTTGACAGTATATAGATCCTGTCCAAGAGGAGCAAAACCTGGAATTACTCAGTCTTGGGTTTGAATCTTGGCCTCACTACCAACTAGCTAGGCGACCTCGAACAAGTGACTCCACCTCTCTGAGTCATAAATTCCTCTTGTGCAAAATGTAACAAATCATTTCCATTATGGGAATTAAAGGCAAATCAGCTTGTGGAGCCATCCAGCCCAGAAGTGGCCACTTGAAAACCCCTGTCTGTTGTTTTCATCATCACAGTGTGTGAGTTGAAATGCTGGCACTTTGGAGTTAACAGTTCAGCCCAGCTGCTTGTGATTGTTTCTCCAGCATCTCCAGCACCTAATCACCTTCACCCCCAAGCTGCCAGCTAGTACAGGGTCCAAGAGCCAAGGACCAACACCATATCTGTGCCAACCCAGCCTTAGAACCAAACCGATTTATACTCCTGCAGTGTCCTGGGATTGGGAGCAGGGAAGATGGTTCAGGGGAAGGGCTGGTGTAGGCAGAAAGAGCTGGCTCCTAACCTGATCTGGTAACAGGTAGTGAGTGGCAGAGTGGGGAGGCTGAAGCCTCTTCCATCTAGTCAGAAGACTATGTGAGTGTGTCCTTGGAACCAGCGTGTGGGGACAATTACAAAGGAGAGGAGTTTTAAAATGGACCCCCATAAACCTATGTGCGAACTCCTGAGTTTTTCTCTAAGGTACACATGTGGATATCACCCCAAATGGTATAACAGAGGTTTTGACCTGTAGGACAGATTCTCACCCATGTCCTGAGGTGGTCCCTCTGGGTCCCATCAGAAACCAAACAAAACCACTGCACCAGCACTGAGAATTGAAGGGACATCGACATAACAACACACAGAAAGCAAGGCAGACTGTGGTCTGAACCTAACCTCACCAGTTGCTTAAAAGAATTCAACATATTCAGTGGGACTTTAGGCTCTGAGTCTGCTAATATTCAAAATGCCCAGGGTACAATCCAAAATGACTTAATTTATGAGGAACCAGAAAAATCTGACAAATTCTTGGAGAAAATATGATTGACAGGTGCCAACTACTAGAGAGCTCAGATGATTGAATTATCAAAGACTTTAAAGTAGGAATAATAACCATACTCCAGGAAATAAAGGTGAACCCTCTTGAGAAAAAATGGTCAGGTGGAAAATGTCCACAGATCAACAAACAAGTGGAATTTTTTTAAATGGAAATTTTAGAACTGAAGAACTCCAATCAATAATCAAACTAAAATAGTCACATGATAGGCTTAGTAGCAAAATGGAGATAACCGGAAAGAGTGAGCTGGCAGACAGATCAAGAGAAATCATATGTTAACAGTAGAGTGAAAAGATTGGGGGAAAGAAGCCCCGAGGAGGGAAAGATCTATGAAGAGATATCAAGAAGTCTCACCTTCATGTCATGTGCGTCTCAGGAGAGCAGGGAAGGTGGAGAGCATTGATGTGGAATGAGCAGCTTATCCTAGAAGATTCCTAAGTTTCTCAGTGGATTTCTGGGTCCCAGCTCAGCCACATATCGCTGCTCTTCCCTTCCCACAAAGCATGAACAGCTTTTGAGGGACTGTATGGCACTGTGGCCAAGGTTATCCAGACCCGGCTTCTGTGAGTCTGTGGGAAAATTGCTTCTCCTCTCTCAGCCTCCGTTTTCTTATCTGAACAGTGGGGACAGTTAACTTACTATGAACCTTCCTATACATTCATTATCTCATTAAATCCTTCAACGAAATATGGAAGACATGATCTGTTCTTAGGGCTGTTTTTCCATTGGGGAAACTGAGGCTTATAAATGAGACATGCAATGAGTTTAGCCAACTTCACAGAAGATAGTGGGAGAGGATAGTGTGGGAGAGGATAGTGCCCACGAGCTGCCCTCACTGAAAATGCCAGCCCCAAGTTTAAGTTCAGAGGAGGTTGTCAGGACCCCTCCCTTCTCACCAGTTGGTACAAGGTCAAGGTCCACATGACCACCATTAGGCCAATTATTTTCTAGAAGGATTCCCAGAGCCAGAAAAGCATTATTGTGACCATGGTTTTATGATAGCAATAGGATGCAAATTATATCAGCTCAGAACCACACAGAACAGAAATCTGGAAGGTTATAAACCTTAGGTTTCCACATCTTCTCCCCCATGGAGTCATGGATAGTGTTGCCTCTTCCTGGTCATCATGTGACAGTAGACCGAGAGTAGTTGGGTGTCCAGAGTTTTCTTGGCACTTGATCCCATCCTACATAGATGTCTGACCTCCCATATCTAGCTTCTTCCAAGCGTCTACTTAATACCTTTAGTCCTCAGTTTCTCCAGAGTGCAGAACTCATGCTGCATGGCCCTGAAGCATCCATCACTAGTCACACTGCCGGGCTGTGCCGCACCAAAGCCCTCAGGCAAACAAAGACTTTCCTCTCTAGAACTACCGTGGACTGAGAGTCCACGACAAAGACCAGACCTCTGTCTGGGCAAGATTTAATTCTTCACCCTACAGGAAGTAACTGGTGATTTGTACAAAGTCATCCAGGTGGGAGTGGTTGAGCTGCACTTCCAACACAAGCTGGTTGGTTCCAAAGGCCTCCTTACCTTTAGCCACCATGCTGTGTATGGCACATCTACAGACACCTGGAAATTTCATTGTTTTGCAGATTCTGGTAAGTCAGGGGTGGCACCTGGGCTTCTGGATTTCTAATGAGTTTCTAATGTGCTCTGAGGATCATACTGTGAATAGCAGTGACCCCTCTCTGTTCTCCCTCATGACCTCAGTATAGCCTGAGCAGGTAGCCACGTGAGTTTGGAGAAATAGCAGGGGCAGATCGCCAGGGCCAGTAGAGTAAGAAGTTTGAGTTTTTCTCTAAGTGCATTGAAAAACCTTTGGAGGTTTTGACTTGGGAAGTGATATGATGCAGATAGTGTTTGAAAAATGTCATTCCAGCGGTTGCCTGGGAGTTGCAGGAAACTGATGGGAGGAGAATCACATGTAAGTGCCTTGTGTTGGTCCTAGAGAGAAGCAGTGGTGGCTTGGCCCAGGGTGGTGTCAGAGGGATTCAGAGAAGTAGCTACGTGGATCTTAATACTGGAAATAGAATCAATGGAACTTGCAAGTTGGGTAGATGTCAAGGACCATTCTGTCCCAGCTAAATTGTTGAACTCCTGTGAGTTGAAATTTCCTCTCTAGATCATGGTTCCCATGGACTTTTGTGGGAATAGTAAGAAATGATGTATGAACGTGTAGATGTCAAGGACCATTCTGTCTCAGCTAAATTGTTGAACTCCTCTGAGTTGGAATTCCCCCTCTAGACCATGGTTCCCACGGGCTTTTGTGGGAATAGCAAGAAATGATGTATGAACTTGCTTCACACAGGCTTGGTGTATCATGAAGGCTCAGTGGTAGGGAAATTGAACTTGGAGATGGATAGAGGACAGAACTCCCATCAAGTGGTCAGCAATAGAAGCACAGATCCGTTACACTGTCCCAGTGTCTTCACCTTCACTTCTCTTTTCCAGCCCCTGAGGCCACCAGAATCTACCCAGGTGGGAAAGCTTGGATGGATCCTTTTGGGTCCTAAAGGCTGTCTTTGAAGACCAGACAGCTACCGAGGCATCCTGGGGATTTTCTCTCCATCTGGTTGTTTTACAATTTGGGTGTCTTTGGATGGAAGTTCATCCCAAGCACACCCCCATGGCAGGTAGCACCAGGGAGATAAGGATTTATCCAACCACACTTGGCCCTTTAGAGGCTGGGGATTCACTTGCTCTATGCCTCAGTGCTAGTAGAAGTCAGCTCAGGCTCAGCAGCGTCAGCCAGCACCTAGGGGAGGCTTGCACATGACATAAGGTCAGAAACCAGAAGCACCCTTTCCAGATATCCCTCTATCCACCTCCTTGTCTTGATGTCACCAGCTCAGAACTGCCAGCAGCAGACAGCTACACTTTTCAGATACCATGGCCAGGTAGAGAAGTGTGGTTTAATGGAAGGGTGCTTGCCTACCATGCATGAGACTTTGACACTAAATGGGAACAAAAAAGAATGAAAATACCAGTGCCTGTGGGGCTCAGGCTGTAGTGTCACCTGTCTCTCAATATTTCTAGAAAGTCTTTGGCTGAGGTGAAATTAGTTTTGGCTTAGAATTAGAGGCCAGACCCTCAGAGCTTAGCTGCTGTGTCATTTTGAGCAGAGCCTTTGCATCCCTTCAGCCCTCTGTTTTTCATCTATCAGATGCAAATAAAGTCTGTCTCTGGGGATGTTCATGCAGTATTGACTGTAATAATAGCACACACATATGTAGAGCTTCCTACGTGCCAGGCACTGCTCCAAGGGTTTCACATGGATTAGCTCGTGTCATCGTCTTAGCAACACTATGGCAGAGGAATCATTATTGTCATCATTTGGTTGATAAAGAAACTGGGGAACAACAGGAAAAGGGTCCAAACCTGTCCAAGAACTCAAACCCAGGTCATCTGGAGCAGAATGTGGGCACTCGTTCACCAGGTTTTACTGTCTCAGCTGTGTATCTAGCCCCTATTCTGTTGAGGTGCTGTGTTAGTTGCTGAAGAAAGGGCAGGGCCTTTCATGTACTGGCGCACAAGTCAGGGTGTGCCTGAATGAACTAAAGTCAGCATTCCTTAGGGACGCCTGCATACCTGTGTTTCCTGTGGCACAATATACAATATCCAAGACATGGGACCAGCATAGGTGCCCATTAGCAGATGAATGAATAAAGAAAATTGGACATATATACACAATGGAGTATTATGCAGCCATAAAGAAGGTTGAAATTTTTGTCTTTTGCACAAAGATTTGGAGATCATCATGCTGAACAAAATAAGACAGACAGAGTAAGACAAATATCACTTGTTTTTCGAAATATGTGAAATCTAAGAAGGATGACAAGAAAGTAGAAGGGAGACTATTATTAGACAAGAAAAAAAGGAATAAGGGGGAGAAAGTGGAGGTGTTAGGGTGGGTAACAGGAGGTTTAAATATGGTAAAAATGTATTATACACATTAAAACCCTCCCCAGTGGGCCAGGGATTTAGCTCAGTGGCATAAGTGCCTGCCTGGCAAGCGCAAGGTTGTGAGTTCAATCCCCAGTACCAATAAATAAATAAATAAATAAGTAAATATAAATAAATAAGTAAATAAATAAATTGTGCTCTTAAAGAAAAAAACCTCACAACATAATAAATAAATAAATAAATAAATAAAATTTTTAAAACCCTCCCCAAAAATCATGATGGGGGGATGATTAAAGTATGTTATGTGCATGTACAAATCTGTCAAAATGAAACTCATTAATCTGTATCACCAATGTGCATTGTTTACAATGTAGGAAAATAAAAACACAGAAATTTAAGATTGAAAAAATTTAAAATGATAAACATCTAACTAATGAGAGTGAAACATCAGAGAATGCCTGGAGAATGATTTTAAGTTGGGTAATAGATACTAAAAAAGAGCCACTTGTGCAAAGAATGGGGGAAAGGAATGTTCCAGAAAGAGGAAATGGCAACGCAAAGGTCCTACAGCAGGAATGAGCTTATCTTCTTCACCAAAGGCCAGAGTGCCTGGAACATGGTTAGGGGAGTGACTGTGCAATGAGTTAGAGCAGTAAGTCAGGCGGGGAGTGCAGCGAGATGGTACGTGTTGTCAGACGCCTACCGTGTGCCCAGAGCTATCAGGCACTGGGGAACAGATGAGACTCCTGGCTCCCGAGGGACGGGATGAAATGACTCGCACGCAAGGACTTAACACATAGCAGATGTCGTGTGGGTGTGATTTTTTCTCTTTTCCAGTTTGTAAGTTGATGCGAAAACTACTTCTCTGGGCTCCTGCCTCCCCCAGCCCCTGCATTTGAGCAGCACAAAATGTAGCTGCTTCCAATGGAAATCACTGAGACAGCTTTAGGTGAGAGCATTATCTACCTGGCAAAACAAAGCAGACAGGAGAAGGATAGGGTGGCTGGTGGGCCAAAGACTCTGGCTGTCCTGTCTTTACGAGCAGGTGTCTCGCACTGGCCAGCGAGGCTTTTGGACCTAACTGCTCATCACCCCTGTAGTACAGAACAGACTTGGGGACCTGGACAGTCTCCAAGGTCCTGGCTGCCATACTTCTCATTAGGTGTCTGCTGTGGGATTTTACTCACTGAGCGTATTGGGGCTGAAGAAGCAAAGGAGAGGCAGCCTGTGGGTGGTTAGTGGGTGGTTCTTCAATCCTTGTTCAAGGGCACACTTGGCCTCCTGGCAGTTTCATTGGGAAGGAGAGACCAGGGCACTTAATCCATGGCTGAACAACCATGTACAAGAAGTGTTCCTAAAAGATAGTGGTTCCCTAAGTCACTTAAGGACTGTCTTGGTTACATTTCTCTTGTTGCTGGGACAAAATACCCAACCCCCAAAATGAAGAAAAGAAAGGTTTATTTAGCTCACTGTTTGTGGAGGTTTCAGTCCATGATCAGTTGGCACCAAGGCAGGGTAGCATGGCACTGGGGTAACACTTCAAGGCAGCAACCAGCAAAAGCAGCCAGAGCAAAAGGGGGCAAGAGCAAGCCACTTCTCCTCCCTCATGTTGTACACAGGCCACCTGCACCCCAGAGTGGGTACAGCACTCACACCACCTCTGTGTCCCGCTCTTGCACAGGCTTAGGATTTTACAAAGCAAGGATGCTGGCTCCCTGCTGAGTCTCTTAGTTAAACTTATAAACTTCTCAAGTTGAAACAATGTATCAATCATAACAATACACTCTTTGTCACTCAGCAACCAGACACATTTCTTTAAACCTATTTCCAGATACATGACATACTTATTCCTATCTTTTCCCAACTAACATTATAACACAGGTTTAACAATTCTTAAGAACCAGTATTAAGTCTATCAATGTTATATTACATTAGAACCATAACATTCCACTCCTGGCCCCCAAAGACTCATGCACATCTTTTTATGCAAAAGGCATTTAGTCCATCTGCAAGACTTGCCATAGTCATAGCAGTTTCAGTATTGCTGAAAAGTCCAAATCCTGTCCCCTCTGAGAGGTAAGACAAACTCTAGCTACAAGCCTCTATACAAATGAAAACAAAGTTAAACACTTCCAACATTCAATGGCTCAAGATAAACATTCCCATTCTAAACGGTACAAACAGGAGAACACAAAGGAATGAAACCAAAGCAAATCCCAAATCCAGCAGGGCAAACATTAAGTCCTGGAGTTCCATGTCCAGCGTCTGAAGCAGTCTGGTTATGAGCTCCAAAAGGCTTGAGTGACTCTACCCCCATGGCACTTGTGGTGGTTGTAGCTCTCATGGCTTCTCTCTTGGGCTGATTTTGCTCCCTTCTTGCACTTTTCCCTCGATGATCTATGCTCCTGGCTTTTCCAAACTGCTGGGGTCTCCTCTGCACCTTTGGCTTCACACACTTCCCTCTCAAGGGCACACTGCCTGGCCTCCAAGGCCTGCTGAAATCAGGCTGGAAGCCTTTTCAACCACAGAACTCTTGCGTTCTGTATGCACCTAAAAGCAGTGCCAGAGGGATGATGCCAAGATCTGCTGCCAGCTGGACCAGTAGTCAGGTTTTACTCTCTCTGGGCTGTAGGAGTCAAGTGCCTGAATTGCTGGGCACTCTGAATCCAATTCTAAGGAACAAATTTTCTATGCTGCTGCTATTCCAGAACATGGTGCAGCTGCTGCTGTTCTGGAACATGGTGCTCTGTGACTTTCACCTCAAAGCAAAGTCTTTCAGTTTTGTAATTTTGAAGCTGCAAAAGTTTGCGGCTTGTTGATTTTTGTGATGGCCTTCAAGCCATCTTTTCTATTCGCCTATTCCTTCTTAACAATTGAGGTTTCCTCAGCTCTATCTTTACAGTCCACCACTTATTGGAGCTTCCTTTCTGGCCAAACTCATAATGTTTTAAATCATCCTGCTGGACTCTTTGCCATTGATTTGCAACATAAATCTGGCTAAAAGCCACAAACAACAGCCATACCATAGCCTCAACATTTGACAGCCTTGAAATTTCTTCTGACAGAATAATTAGTCCACCATCCTTAATATTAGTCTCAGGCAAAGTCTCTGGATACAAGCAATATGCAGACAAACTTTTTGCAAAATCACAACACACATCACCTGGAGTCTAACAACCAATGCAGTCCTTCTACCCAGCAGAAACCTCTGGATCCTGGTCTTTACTGTCACAATTTCTATCAGCTTTCTGGTTTTCTGAGCTCTGACCAGAATCTCCCATAAAGAACAACCTAAGGCATTCCAGTGCCACTCTTTCAGTTGACATCTCTGAACCTTGCCAAACTCTTCCCACAAGCCATTCCCAAAAGCTATTGAACCATATGGTCAGGTACAGTCACAGCAATGACCCCATTTCCCTGGTACCAAATTCTGTCTGATTACTTTTCTCTCATTTCTGGGACAAAATACCTGACACCCAAAATGAAGGAAGGAAAGGTGTATTTAGCTTGCTGTTTGTGGAGGTTTCAGTCCATACTCAGTTGGCTCCAAGACAGTGTGGCATTGCACTGGGGCAACACTTCAAGGCAGCAGCCAGCAAAAGTAGCCAGAAAAAAAGAGGGGAGAACAAGCCTCTTCTCCTCCCTGGTATTACAAGCAGGCTACCCCCAACCCAGGGCAGGTGTAGCCCTCTGTGCCCTCCGCTTGCACAGGCTGAGGATATTTACAAAGTAAGGATGCTGCCTCCCTGCCGAATCTCTTAGTTAAATTTCTGAACTTCTCAAATTAACATGATGTGTCAACTGTAACAAGGATGGTAGGGCAAATCCTACTTCTTCAACTGGTTTAATGTGGCTCGGGTAAGAAGGTAGAAGAAGAATCAAGAGAAGGGCTCCTAACTACAGGCTTTGTCCCATCAATAATAATAGCCAACCTTAATTAAAAGCTTAACATCCTCCAGGCTCTGTCCCAAGCACCATATACACCCACCCTATTTCAGTTGATCTTCACAACAAACAAATAATGTAGGTTCTATTATTATCTCATTTTACATGAGAGGAGATAAGCTCAGAGAACTCAAATATATTTGTTACAAAGTTAAAAATCATTGCATTCCTTAAGGGAAGGCTAGCTACTGTGACAGATCAGCTGCCCAGATTTTGGCACAACGGAAGCTTTTTCCCTGATTGCATAATGACCTTTGTGGGTTCTATCATGTGTGATCTTCTATACGGTGGTTCAGCAACCCAAGACCCTCTCAAGCTCTGCATCTTTTCAGGCGTTAGAGGGTTTTGCCTGCAGCTGGTGGGTGGGTCAGGAGAGGTAGACAGAGAGGGAGAGCTCTGAGGATTGCTTAGAAGACTTTATGGGGTCGGGGATTTAGCTCAGTGGCTTAAGCGCCTGCCTGGCAAGCATGAGGTCGAGAGTTCGATCCCCGGTACAAAAAAAAAAAAGAAAAAAATTATGTAGAAGACTTTATGGATGAGGCCTGGAAGTAAGGTGTGAGCTGGGCGATGTAGTCCAGCTGTGTGTACAGGGAGAATGATGAACAGATTTTGGGACCACACAGCCATCTCCGCTGTGTGCTCCCAAGCAAGCAAGCAAAGAGCAGAGCCAGCCAGTTCCCCAAACAAGCTTCCTCTGCCGCCTTCCGGGGACCTTTTGCCTCCAAATTCATGATCAGGTCCAACAATGGGAAAATCTCATTCATCAAATTTCAAGTTGGCAATAGCTATAATATATTTTGGTTGGCAAGCCCTGGGCACCTGCTGATAGATAAAACACATTTTCATTTACCAAACCAAAGGGACACTATTGGCATCCGGTAGGTAGAAGCCAGGAGTGCTGTTAATCTTCTACAATACACAAGCAGCCCCCTGAACAAAATAATTTGGCAGCAAATGCCCAGAGTGCTGAGGCTGGGAAACCCTGTATTTAAAACCATGGAATTCTGTGGTTTTCCTGGAGTTGTGGCCTGGTCCTCTAAGGTTTCCATCTGCTGGAGGTGTTTACTCTCAGGTGGTGTTTTATCTCTGTGTTCCCAGTGGTTTCTCTTTGCAGCCTGAGTGTGAAGAATTTGGGCAGATCATGCTGACTGCTCCTTTGTGCAGACTTTTCAACCTACTGCCAAGCTCCACCCATGGAAACTTGTACAAACAGAGTATCTCACTCTGCAAACAAGCCCTGTCTCTGCTGCACTAACGTGGCCTAGCCAGGTGTGGTGTGGCCCAGAAGAGAGGGGAGTACTCTTAGAAAGGTGAGCAGAGTTTTTTAAAAATCAAACCTCTGCTCCTCCCTAGCTTATGGTTTGTGGATGCATGTCACATACAGGAAGTGACATGAAGGCTACAGGAGAAGAAGTACTGATGACTTTTTAATGTTGCTATTACAAAAGATATATTGGGGCTGGGGATGTAGCTCAATGGTGGAGTGCTTGCTCAGCATGCACAAGACACTGAATTAAATCCCCAGTACCACAAAAAAATCCACAAAAATCCATATACACACACACACACACACACACATATGTGTGCATATGTACATATGCATATGCATACAGGTTCACATATTTAGATTTTTAATATATAAACATATTGGTAACCAATATATTAATAAACAATAGTGGTTGACATTAATGAATACTTATGAATTGTATTAAGTATTATTTATATATTATAAGAGCTGTATACACATATATACGCATAAAAGGAGAGTAGAATAAAAAATAAAAGTCCCTAATGTTTTCTGCTTAAAGGTAACCATTTATAGCAATTTATCCTAGCCTCCTTCCAGAATGCACACACTCAGATATATCCATGTGTTTGTATGTGTTTTTTATATGTCTTTTGTTAGCATCAAAAAAAATTACACAACTTCCTGTACTCTTTTTGCTTATTATATGCTGGACATTTTTCTGTCTTAACATATGCTTGTTCATTTATAAGTACCTTGATGAGCCAGGTCCCGTGGATATAACAGAGAACAAACTGGACAAAAATTCTAGTTTCATCGAGTTAATATAGGAAGTGAATATGGGTGGATTGGGAACAAACAAGATGCTTAACTGACTTATGTAGTTTACAGGTGATGTTAAGTGCTAAGGAGAACAGAAGCAGGGGAAGTGACCCTGGCGGGCAGGGAGGAGGGTGACAGTTTTTTTAAAGGGAGTCAGGGAAAGCCTAGTGGAGAAAGAGTTAATTCTGGTGTGTATGTGTGTGCACACGTGTGTATGTTTGGAAACATTGTTGGAAAGCACACTCTTGCACACATCTCCTTGGTGGCATATCCAAATGTTCTGTGAACTAAACTCCTGGCAACAGGATGTCTCTGTTAAGGCACATATGTTTGTCAATTTTGGTAGCCATTGTCAAGATTTGCAATCCAAAGAAATGTTTTTTACCCCTGTGTGTCTCCTTGAAGCATGAATTTTCCCGGGTAATCAGTGCCCAGATGAAAAAACAGGTCATTCTCGGAAATTCCCTCCTATCCCTTTCAGTTACCACTACCCCTTTTCCCAGGATGACCACTACCCTGACTTGTCTCACTGTACATTCACTTTGCCTCTTTCTGACCTTTTGGTAAATGGCACCATACCACTGTTTTTTGTTTTCGTGCCAGGAATCAAACTTACAATCTTGCACTTGACAGGCAGGTGTTGTGCCACTGAGCTGTATCTCCACCAAGCATACCACTTCTTTTGTAGATATTATTTTTGTGATGTTATTTTGTGAAGATTACTTGTTCATATCACTGTGTATAGTTGCAGATTTTTCCATTCAGTTTTGGGATAATATTTAGTATGCAATCTGGCTATTGGATAATATGTGTCCAGTTTTAAAAGTTGAGTGATTTTAGCTAGGCATGGTGGCACATTCCTGTAATCATAGCATGTGGGAGGCTGAGGCAGGAGAATTGCCATGAATTTGAGGTCAGCCAGGGGTACGTAGCAAGACCATGTCTCAAAAAACCACAGCACAACAAAAGTAGAGTGATTTATAAACACTGTAGAAGGTGCCCATCAAAATAGGCATCATTTCCTTCAAAGCATGATTAGAGATGCTGCACGCAGCAAAAGACAAGGTCAAGAGTAAGGACGTATAGGAGGTCATCGGGACCCGAACTCATACCATTGTACTGCAGGCTCAAGCCCATCTGAGCCTCCATTTGTTGTTGGTTTTTGCTACCTTGTCTTACACTAGAGGTCAAGATAAATGCCACAGTGGTGCATGTTATAGATTAAGGTATTACATCTACCTGGACACAGGAACAGTGAAACAGGACAAGCATTGGCTGCAGAGGAGGCTTGAATTCCTTCCCCCAGCTCCTCTTCTCTTGAAAGGTATGGCCTGGCCCACCGCTGTAAGCCTGTGGTGTGTGCACCTGTGGCAGCACTCTGCGCCTGTCCTGCTGCCACTTTTTAGGGTTAGGGTGAGCAGAGCAGGCTTGTGTTTCCCTCCTGAGTGCCTGTGGTCACTTTTGAACAATTCTGCTCTTTGCACTTAAACCCCAAGCCTCAGTCTCCTTATCAGGAAAATGGAAGAATATCTAACTCCTCCTAGTTTTTATCAGGATGTAATGAGATCTTGCATGCTCAGGAGTGCAGGGACTCAGAACATTGGCTTCTGTCCTTTAAGTCATATTGCTGTCACTTAGAACAAGGCTGAGAATGCCCATTTGACATTACCTCCAACTTGCAGTGCGTTAAAGGAAAACGAATAACTATGATGGAATTCCTCATCATTGGAGCAAGACATATTTTGTAACAGCTTGTGTCATGGAAAATGAAATGATTCTATAGATCAAGCTCAGCAGTGCCTTTTTAAAAAAAAATCAGAAATGAGGCATCATTCTAAAGAAATGAGGCTGATTTCTATGTGTGTTTTGATTCTAGTCCCCAAGTTAATGTTTATGTGAGGATACCTAGTCTAGATCAATGGATCTGAAATCTGGCCATACATCAGGCCTGTTGGGGAAACTTTTTAAAAGTATAGGTGTATCAGAGCTATCTTCAGAGAGTCTTGTTCTGGGTAGGGTGAAACTGTTGAAGGTCCCCTAGCCTCTTCTTCTCTCTGGACAATTCTGTCCCATGCAGACAGCATTCTTATGGTCCTTCAGTGAGCCATTGGTCAGGTTCCAGCCTACAGTAGCGAGACCTGCACAGTGTCTGTCAGAAAGGCTTAGTCTAGTGAGACCAAGAGGGTCAGGCTCTTTCCCACAGCCCAGCTGGACCACCAGTCCATCTGAGATTTTGATTCTGCACCCACCCAGACTACACATTTAACCTCCACAAAAGTCCTCCATGCCTAAAGCAATGGACAGAATCTTTCAGAGGTAAAGCTGGGTACTGAGAGGGAAGATATGGCTCAGTATCCCTGTAGGGTTCCTTAGCTGTTTTGTATCCAGCTTGAAAGGCAATTTGCAGTGAGCCTCTCCCCCAGAGCCACGCCAACATCTCTTAAAACAAATATGCAAAGACGATCCTCACTCACATATATACATTTTGGTGGTTCATGTAACAACAAGCACATTGCTTTATAGTCACAACTTTAAATGCTTCCTCCAAGATGGTATGATTCACACCCAGATCTGAAAGTGATTCTTCAACCCATATGTTGTCTTAATCAATGCAGGCTCCAGGTGGCCCAGGCCCCACACAGGCATGAAGAAGTGATCCAGAGGCCCCAAAGGAATTTTAAAGAGATTTTAATCTTGACGTCCATGTCTTAAGGAAGGAGAAAGAGATTTAATTCATAAACCTTATCCCCTTCACACTGACTTCTGAGCCATCCCTCAGTGAAAGCCTCTTCCTCCATTCTCTGGTTTTCTTTCCCCCGATTTGTTTGGGAACTTCTGTGCTGAGTTCCCAAATGCTGTTTAACTCAGTTTTCCCCACTCCTTCCCCAAACCTCCCAGCTAGCTCCTTTCCCCTTGGGTCTGTATAGCGCCCCTCTCCCCAGCTCAGCAGCTTTCCTCTGGTGGGTGACATGAGAGAGATCTGGCACTAGCAAAAGGAAATCTCATCATTCGTGCTTTCCCTTTACTGGAGGATTTTTCCACCTTGGCACTTGTTGACATTTCAAGTGGTCATTAGTGTGGGGACCAGCTGTCCTGTAGGATCCTGAGCTACGTCCATGTTGGTATTCCTAGAGAGCAGTAACCTTCCCCCCATTAAAAAGTAATAATAAAAAGTATCTCCAGACGATGCTAGATTGGCCCCAGTTGAGAACCATTCTGTTAAAGAATTCAGTAATCCACTGCAGGCCAGTCTAATCTGCAGATCTAGGCAAAGGGGGCCTTGACCTTGGGCCTCATGCATGAGGCATGAGTGTTCTGTGGAGTGAGTAGTCCGAGGCATTGGGGAGTGTGCATCTTCCTTTCTGGGTCACCTCCACCTACTAAACTCCCACAGTGTCATACTTAGATAGCCCCAGCCTGTCTCCCGGGCTTCTCAGGGCTCTTCAAGTCTGTCCTCTGCTAGGTTGAGGGCACATGCCATGATGCCAGGGTGTGCCCTCTCAGCCCAAGATGGTAGTGAAAGGGAGGTAATGACAGTACTCACCACCCCAGGGGGTTGTGTGACTTAAACGGTGTATTAAATGGAAGTTGGTAAGTGCTATGTCCCTGATCAAAGCTATTGTTATATTTTCATATCAGTAGTTCCTAAATGAAAGACAATTTTCTTTTGTATCAGCCGCCATCCATCCAGATGTCCCTGTGCTGGTCCCTAGAGAGATGCTGTGAAGATCCCCAACAGGGATACCTTTGTGAAGGATTTCATGGAATTTTCCAGGACCATACTGACCACTGGCACCTTTCACCTTATGGGCTGGGCTGAGGACTGAACTCTTTTTCCAACTTCCACTTTCCATGATCCTTGCCTGACTTACAGTGGTTTGACCATGCTAAGTGTTAAGAATTCAGACTCATGCAACCATTCTGTTTTTCACTTTCAACAAATTACACGAGATAGTCAATAATACCTCATTATAAAACAGGCATTGTGTTGGAGGATTTTCCCTACCTGTATGCTAGTGTGGGTGTTCTGAGCACCCTTGAGATAGGCTAGGCTAATGTTTGAATTGCAGTGTTAGGAAGATGGAGTATATAAAATGCATTTTTGATGTATGGTATTTTCAATTTATGGTGGGTGTATTGGGACACATTCTTATTGTAAATTGAGGTACATTTGTCTCTCTTTACTCCTAGTCTTATCCTTGTCACATAAGAGGACCAAGGACAGTGATGGATGACACTTTTCTTTTTGAGATAAGAAAAGGAGAACTGATGCCTAGCTATGAATTTCAGTTCCTGCTGGGCCACAAGGTGACTGGATGACCCTGGACACTCAACCCTTTCACCCCTCAGAGCCTCAAGTTTCCCATTTGCAAAATGGGTTATAAATATGACCTTCCCTAATAGAGCTGTGGTGTAGGTCAAGTGCAAAAAAGCACATGGAGTGCTTTTTCTCACTGCAGAGTACAGAGAGCTCAGAATTTGGTGTTGCTGATTTTTAATTATTTTAAGACATTTGTCTAAATTAACATTATCACTGTTGAAAGGAAAAACATGGAGCAAAAGTTCTTTCCAAGCAGCTGGTATGAATCACAAAAGCTAAGAAAGCTTACAAAACCCTTAAGTCACCCTTAAGTCATGGATAGAACTCAGTGTCATAGCTGAAAGGGGCCTCCAAAACCCATATATGTCCACCCATTGTATAATTTGGGAAACTGGGGCCCAGGAAAGAGTCAAGATCTAGCCTGTTGTAAAAGAAACCTAGAACCATAGCTTCCAGGTTTCAGAAGGGAGGAAAAACCAAAAAACAAATAAGAAGGTGATAGCTTGAGGAGGTTTTGCACAAGTTGCAAAGAACAGTGACTACGTCAGGGTGTTGCAGATCTCTGTGCTGGGTTGTTGCAGAGCTGGCCTGTGGTAAGAAGAGAGGAGGATAGTCTGCAGAGATCTATGGACCTGATGGGGTCTCCTCCAGCTGTTAAGTCAACATCTGATGAAGTATGGGGAGCCTTCTATGGTGAGGAGTTAGGAAGGAAGACGAAATAGCCCAGGATGGGTCTTTGATGACTTAGTACATTTTTTTTTTCAGAAATGGACGAATAACTTAGCCCAGCACCCGAGAGTTTTCTGTCTTGGTACAGTTGTTGCGATGTTGTGATTCCAACCATGATCAAAGGATGTCCCTGCCCTGTGCTGCCGGGCTCAAAGTTACATAGGGGTTTCAGTGAGAGCCTGGGGTACCGAGGAGAATTGATCATTTCCTTGAACTAAACTTGCAAAATGAGGATCTGTGAAGTCTGCACCCGTTGGTAAAGTCAGGGTTTTTTTTCTTTTAATTTGCATTGTTTATCACACCCACGTTAAGAGTCATCCAGCTTCCCTTCCAGAGCTGGCTGCCTTGGCAAATGAAATTAGCAACCAAAAGAGTTTAGCTCTTCCAGAGAACAAGTTCATTATTATAGAAAATTTTGACAAGTAAAAGCCTCACCTTATCCCTGGTTTGGGGCGATTCCTTGGTCTATCCTAAACCAGTGAGTGATCCCCCTTCACCTCTCTGGACCTTGGTCTTCCCAGCTGTATAGTGGGCCAATGAGAGAAGCCACTATGAAACAGTGATTTTTAACTGAGTTGGTAATTTTGGGAGATACTTTGGGTTGTTATTCTGTGTGTGTGTGTTACTGGCATTTAGGGGTCAGAGGTCAGAAGTGCTGTTAAACACCTAAATGTTCAGACAGCCCCTTACATCTCAGAATGAATGTCCACAATGTCTGTACTACTCAGTGAGAAATTCTGCTCTGGAGGTGTTGTGTGGAGATGCAATGTATTGATGATTTATAGGACAGGGTTCATCTGGACTGAACATATACCAATAGTAGGTGCTCAGTAAAGCAATGGTGCTCCCCCTATTTCTTTAAAACCTGATCCTATAATCCAATGTGTGCTTCTTATGATTTTGCATTCACCAGTAGTATTTCCCTTACCTGAGCTGCCATGGTAACCAGCATTACAAAACTAGATAGATTCACTGATAGCCCATTACAGGTAAGTTGAATCTAAAAAGCCAGAAAGTGAAATGGGGCAGGGTGTCTCTGTGCACTATCTAAAGAAGGAAACTGAATTTCTATGTCCTTACCTCTCTGTGGAGGGTGATTCTCTGAGATTGTATCCTTGAGGGCACTTGAGAACCAGTGAGATTAAGGAGAGAATGCCGTATGGCCAGGCAGGTGAGCCAGTTCCTGTTCAAGGTGATTATTTTATAATCAGTGGGGGAGGCCACTAAAAGGGTTTCACACGAGTAAATTTTTCTCTTACAACTTTCTCTGTTCAAAAAAAAAACTTAAACATGTTAAATGTGTTTGATATAAAAATTCTAATATTTCCTTTGACCTATTCAATGGAACATTGAGTTTTCTTATGGATTTGAAGTCATAATTATAAAAATCAATGATTTTAGAGTGAGTATCTTTTGGCTCTACAAAGAAGAAAGGAATTGTTTGCTTCTTCCCCAAATGACACCATTCTACTGTATTTTTCTTTTCTTTTTTTTTTTTAATTTAAGTCTTTGCATCTATCTGTTAGTCATGATCTACTACATAAAGTTATTCCAGATGGGACCCGAGATGATCATGTATATTGGTCCATTTTCCATTATTATAATAAAAAATAGGTTTGGCACTATAAAGAAAAAAGGTTTATTAAGCCCACAGTTCAGGGGGTCTGCAAGTCCAAGATTGGGTGGTCCCATTGTTTGACTTCTAGTGAGGACCTCATGACAGGTAGCATCATCACAGGAATGTGTGCACGAAAGATCACATGGTGAGACAAAAAGCCAGAGAGATTCAGGGTCAGGCCCCTGTTCTATAACAACCTACTCTCACAAGAACTAAGTGGAGTCCCATGAGAACTACCTTATCTCTTCTGAGGACTCCACCTCCAACTACCTAAATACCTCCCATTAAGCTCTGCCTTTTAAAGGGTCTACCACCTTCACACTAGCACACTGAGTACCAAGCCTGTAACACATGAACATTTGAGGGACAAGTCACATCAAAATCCTAGCACCAAATCTGTCTGAGTTGTTTCTAAATCCATGAGAAGTAAATAGGTTCTCAAAAAACCCTAAAAGCCTGAGAATACTTCCTCAAGGATTTGAGATAGACTTTGTGATATCTATTCTATTCTGACTGTTTAGATGTGCTTTTGTTTTTAAAGCCATTTTGGGGGTTATAGAGATTGTTGAGAAGTTGATTCAGGAAGACAGTTAGAGTATATACAGTTAGAGTATATACATCATTTAGTAATAGATTAATATCTAATTTCAAATAACAATCAGTAGTTTAGGAGAGTGACTTCGAATGAAATTTTCACTTATAAATATTTCTAAAGAAGAGGACTTCAAGAATCTAGTTATAAGGAGTTGACTTCCTTCCCAGATTAATTTGCTTTAAGTATGGCAAATTTTATCACTGACTAGCCACATGACCTGGTTTCCTTAGCCATAAATGGAGGAGAGAGAAGAATCTGGCCCATCTCTGAGCCCCTTTCTGGATTCTATATGTTTATCTTAATTCTCTATTTTCTCCAACAATGTGCTTCTTAGAATTTATAAGAATGGCAAATCTTGATATTCTTCTAGGCGACTTTTATTATAAAAGTCATTACTTTTAGTCGGCTTTAGCTTGTAATTTGCATTTTAAATTTTTAGCTTTTTCAAATACTGTTAAGAGTGCCTAACTTTATCAAGTTATGTGCAAGTGCTGAGGCCTGCCAATTAACTCAGGGGGCCACAACAGCAGTGGCTCCACTTCTCATCGGAAAGGCTGAATCACTCACAAGCTCCCTCCCCCCAAGAGCCAGATGACTCACCGGCCAAGTTACTCTGCAAACTGGGATAAGGGGCGTAGGATATTAGACTTCCTTTTCACTTTCTTTCCTTCTGGTGTTATAGATATGGATTCTCTAATAGCACCTTTTTTTGTTGTTTTCTTTCCAAAATAATATGTACTAGTTTTAAGAAGTTCAAACTGTGTATACTTACATAATACAGAAAGTAGAAATTTCTCTCTAGAGAAAGTCACTTTTGACAGTTTGGTGAGTTGATGTTTCTCCAGATAATTTTTCTTTATATACATTAAATTTCATTTATGGGAAGAATTGTGTTTATTTGTACTCTTTTGCAACCTGCATTTGTGTTATAGTAATACCTTTTGAAGATTTTTCCATTTGATATATGTAGGTCTATCTCATGTTTACCATATGACATAGATTGCCTTGGTATTATGACATCAGAAATTACCTAATTAGTTCTTTCTAGGCTGAGTATTTGAGTATTCTAAAGCAGATCCTAAGATGACAACTTGAATGCAAATAAGCTATTAGGGAGGTGACTGTGAGAAGTAGCAATAAGGGAAGGGGGGAGCCAGATAAGAATGGGAGACAAATCACTGAAAGACATTTGATGATTGGGGTCTACAGTCCTGGGGATCCTGAAAAATCACTGTTGATTTCAGTGTGCCACTAGAAAGCCTCAGCAAAACTTTTACACTTACAGTCACTGCTTATTATGGCAAAAGGATTCGGACTGTAGTCAGCCGAGGTTGCCATGATGGTCAAAATATTAATTCCTCCCTAAAATTCATATGCTAAATCTTAATCCCCAATGTGATGGCATCAATACTGGGAACTCTTGGGTAGTGATGAGGTCAGTTGGGCTCCATTCTCCTGACTGGATTAGTACCCTTATAAAAGAAGCCACAGAGTGCTGCACTCTCCCTTCCACTGTGTGAGGCCCCAGCAAGTACAGACCATCCTGAAGCAGAGAAGGCTCTCACCATTCACCGGCTGCACTGGCACCTTGATCTTGGGCTCCACAGTGTCTGGGTGTAGCTGAGCAATCAATTCTCATTGTTTCCAAACCACCAAGTTTATATAATTGGTTACAGCAGCCCAAACAGACTAAGATAGGCTTACAGGGCCGAGTGAGGGAGAGACCTGGCATGAGCTCCTGCTTGTCTTCGCCCACTAGACTTAAGTGATTCGTGCTCAGTGCTTCCAGCACTCATAGGTGACAGTCCACTCAGAATATCACCAGCCAGGGAAGCTCGCCGGGGTCGTGATGTCTGCAGTCTGTAATGGGGTCGTTCACATAGGTGTGGCTGACCATCTAAGTGGTGGACCACAGTTTTTAGCCCCTTTGGGGGTCAAGCTGATATTGAGTGACCTGAGGCACTTTCCCCAAACTGGACTGCTGACACTGACAAGCTGGCATGGTGCAGGCAGAGTTCCCTGGGTGACCAAGGTAGGACATACTCAGAGAAGCTGCAAGTAGCCTGCAGCATGGGCCAAAGGGATGGGCAGAGCACCAGTAGCTTCAGCTATGCATCCTTGTGGAGATTTTGTCATTTCCAGTTTTTCTTTCGTACAAACAATGCAATAAAACAGGGATCCACAAAATTTTCTGTAAAGAGCCAGATAGTAAATATTTAAGGTCTCAAGGACCCCATCATCTCGCTTGAAATTAGTCTATGGAGTAAATGTTTGTGTACCCCTACCCCCATTCATATGTCAAAGTCCTCACTCCCCAAAGTAATGAGATGCCCTCATGACTGGGACTAGTACCCTTATAAAAGGAGTCCCCAGAGAGAACACAGTCAGAAGACAGCTTGGGTGAGGAAGCAGAATCTCACCGGAAACCAAATTTGCCAGTGAACTAATCTTGGACCTCATAACCCCCCAAATCAACCTTACTATAAGAAATAAATCTCTACTGTATATAAACCACCCAATTTATGGCATTTTGTTCTAGCAGCCTAAACAGACCAAGACAATACCTTGCCTAAAAGCACAAAAGCACCATTATATGAGCAGATGGGTTTGACTGTGTTCTAATAAAATTTTATTTACAAAAACAAGGGACAGACCAGATATGGCTTGGAGATTCTACTTTGCCAACTTCCATTATTTAAAATATCCATGTGTGTGCATTTGTCCATTAGTGTGGATAAATCTATGGGATATGTTCCTAGAAGTGGAAGTTCTGAATCACAGGTTATGACATTTTTATTTTGAAAAGATAACCCAAAAGTGGAACCACCTTGGTCTTCCACCAGCCACACATGAGGGTGCTTAAAACCCCTAAGAGTACAAAATCTGTATGAGGGGTACCTACTTACTGTCATTCTTGAGCTTTGGAGAGGCAGAGAAGGATAGAACATTTTTTTCCCAGAGAAGAATACCAAATGGATTCTTTAAAAGTCTCATAATAATGTGTCTTGCTTTAGATTTGAGTCCCATGGGGAAGGGGATTCTGGTAACTTATTCTCATTTGATAAGACCAAACCTTATATTACCCACTAGCATGGTTCCAAAAGACTCCAGCATTATCTGGTTTTTAAAAGTATTTTTTCCCACAAATGTATCAGAGAATACTTTAGCAGTTTCCTTTATTAAACTTAAGATGCCATCCATTCCTAGTGCCGCTCTTCTGTTGTAAGCGATTTTCATGTAAATGAGGCTCACTTGTGCATTCCAAGCACATTACTGAATGTACAAAAAACATACATGGTCCAATTTTTCCCCTAAGCTGACATGCACTGGATACCCTTGATAGAGGAGGCACAATGTTTTACTTGCCCTAGTTTACTAGGTCTTTATGATTTTTAGACATTAAATGAGTTCTTATTTTTGTTTTTCTACTTTTATTTTTTCCCTCAGTTTCCATCATTTGAAGTTCTTGATGTAGACCCCCACAGAGGAGAACAGAGGCTTGTTAGTGTTCAAGTTCTGTTTTAGGCTACATATTTTAGCTGTTTTATTTGATAGTTGGCATCCCTCCTGGGATCAGCCTGCCTTTGTTCAGTTTACACAGGGTGAATCTTTGATAGTTCCCATTCTCTAGCCCTTCATTTATAATACAAGCACAGCCTTCTTCCCCATTAGCAAGAGGGCATGCTTGCACTACCCATGTCAGAAAAAGAATTAGGCAGAACTTGGCTAGAAAGATAAATCAAGCTACCCATCTCATTATGCTTGAAAGACACAAATTCAGCTTGTGTTGGAATTTAACAAATTTCTGAGGGATATGTAACAATATGGGGTGGGAGAAATTGCCTAACTCTTTCAGCAAACGGAGACAGAGGCAATGTGTGTGTAACAGAGGAGACGTGATGTCTGTATTATGAAGGGTCAACTGGCAAACATTTAGGACCAAAATGGCAGCATAGCCAGGGTTATAGCTCAGTGGCACAGCACCTGCCTGGCAAGTGCAAGGTCCTGAGTTCAATTCCTTGTACCAAAAAAAAAAAAAAAAAAAAATGGCAACATAAAACTTACTCAGCACTTGCCTCTGTGTACTCTGTGTACTGAGAACTGCACATACATTGTTTCATCAAAACCTCACATTAACTTGTGAGATAAAATTCTTCTAAGAATTCTCTTTAACCAATGAGGAAACTGAGGCTCAGAAAGGTTACCTGGCTTTCTCAGAGGCTAAGAGCCCAGGCAAATGACAGGGCCAAAATTCATCAGAATGTCTGGCCCTGTAGTTTAATCCTAACAGTTCTCATGTGGGATGACCTGGCCCCCAAGGGGCATTTGGCCATGTCTGGAGACATTGTGAGTTGTCACAGCTTGATGTGAGGCATGGTACTGGTGTCTAGTGGGTAGAGCTCAGTGATGCTGCTAAACGTCCTGCAGTGCACAGAGGAGGCTTCTACAGCAAGGGTTACTCAGCCCATAATGTCATCAGTGCTGCCACTGAGAAACTCCGTTTACCCAACAGTTCCTGGTTCCACTAGAGTTGCCCATTGAGGGCTCTGTAGTCAGAGCAGAAGGCACCGGAGCATCAGTTTGTATTACATATTGAAGATAGCTTAGCTACTTGCCAGGATGCAGCCAAAGCAAAGGCTAGGAGGTAGGGGTACAATTGACATGCTAAAGGACAGCAGTAGACTTGTAGGCCTGTGACCGAGATTCACAACAGGATGAGTTGAGGGAATCGGGGAATTCTCACTGTGAAAGGAAATGGAGTTCCCAAAGCAGTGGTCGCTTCTTTGCACTGTTGAGGAAGATGTAGACTAACGGCCTCTGTCTTGTCCCTGTCCCACTCCCCTCTTTCCTCTCTGTTCCTCCTCTCTGGCTTCCTAGTGTTTGGCCACAATGTGAAGAGCAGCAACGACTTCATTGGCAGGATTGTCATTGGCCAGTACTCCTCGGGGCCTTCGGAGTCCAACCACTGGCGACGGATGCTCAATACCCATCGCACAGCTGTGGAACAGTGGCACAGCTTGAGGTCCCGAGCTGAGTGTGACCGCGTGTCTCCTGCTTCCCTGGAGGTGACCTGAAGGCCTCAGGGAAGGTAGCTTTCATTTGTGCAAAGACAGAAAAAAATGTGTCACGTACCTGTTACATCCATACCTTCATACACACTCTCCACACACATACCAACACATTCTAGGTCCTCTCAGAACTGAAAGGAAGCTGACTTTTCATCACCAAATGGCCACTCTTATTGAGGGAGGCCTGAGAACTTTCCAAAAGCCCCATCCATATGTATCATGAGCCAAGTGGGCTCTGCTCTGGGACTTATTGGCAATGCCTGCTCTTGTTCATACCACATTCCAAAATGCACTTTCTACCCTGAGGCCAGAGAAAGGGCCTACCAAAGGGAGCCAGCCACCATCAAGACTAAATTTACCAAGTGGACTAGTAACCACTTGGTAACACTCCCGTAACACATACCCACTGGGTAGCTCCCTGGGGTTCTTCTAACCTGGTTCTTTTCTCCAAAGGTGTGAGTATCTTCGTCTTCTCCTTAGTAAATGTAGTAAGTAGGTTAGACTATTTGGAGAAACCAAATGACAACAACAACAAAAAATGAAGTGTAAAAAAGGTCTCCTGGCTTAACTGATTTGTCCTTGTGTTAGCTTATTCCAAGGGATGTCCTGTGGGTTTACATGTATATGTTTGTGTGTGTGTGTGTGTGTGCCCTCACAGGTGAACACGTGTGCCTACATGTCTGCTTGGAGAGCAGAGTGCTCCATCCTGAGCACTCCTATCTTTCTGCCTCTCCCATCACCAGTGTCCTCTTCTCTCTTCAATGCCCCCACTTGGGGTAATGGTACTGTGTCTGTGTTGAGTACGTAGGAGATGACAGAGCAAAGGCAGCATTTTTTGACTGAATCATGGTGATTGTGACTCACCAAGAACCTAATACCTGGATTATAATGGCCGCCACATCCCATCCATGATGATCTCCTTTATCATGCTCTGAAGATCTTTCTGTGTTTGTGTGTGAACCAAAGTCAAGTCTCACATGCTGAGGAATTAGCATATTTAGAATAGATCTCTCTCTTTCCTTGTTGGATGCTTTTGTGTCTTTTCCAAAGCATATTGTCTGGTGTCATGGGGAGCTATTTATTGAGATTAAAGATTATTTATTTGTGCCATGCATTCGAGTCATCTTTTTTGCTTATGAATGTGGGATGTAGAGTAAGGGAAGGTTTCTAGTTACTACGGCTGCATAACTAGCCCAGAAACTGAAAGCAGTGATGTTTATTACACTTATGGATTTTGTGGGTCAAGAATTTGCACCAGCTCCCACCCACCCTCTCCCCCTCTGCCATGTGATACTGCAGCAGGAAGATGCAGGCACCTTGACGGCGACCTCCCCAGCCTCCAGATTCTGTTCACTATAAATTAGCCAGTCTCCAGGATTTTGTTAGGGGCAGCATAAAACAGACTTAGACAGATGTGTTCGATTTCCAGGCAGCCCTCAGCCACAGGGTAGTAGGGGCTCCAAAATTCAGCTCAGAAGACAATCAAAAGGCAGTGAGGAGAAAATAATCCAACTTTCTTCTATGCAGTATGTATGTTTTGTATCAACCTTTAACAATATCAATTTTGGGGAGTGGGTTTATAGCAAACATTATAAATTAATACAACCTGTAGTGCCTGCACATGACTTGTACATGTTATTTATGAATAAATAAACATACATGCTTGGGGGTGTACACCACTGCAATATTTTGAGGAAGCATAGATCCAGGATGCTGTGGGCTGGAGCAGGACCTGGGCTGAGCTCACAGCCTGAGTCAGGCCTTGGTGCATGAATATTCAACTCCAGTCCTAGCAGTGAAAAGCAGGCTGAGGTAAATTGGTACCACCAGGTAAGTTGTTCCTCAGATACACAGCAGGGACTGGTCCAGAGAGCAAAAGAGTGACTTGGAAACTAAACTGACACGTTCTAGTCCTCCTTGTGAATGCCAGTGACACAGGCCTCAGAGCACCTGGCTGAGCATTTGTGAAGAGCAAGAGGAAAAGCAAGGTGGGGAGGAGGCTTGGGATGCCAGGGAAAGTCTTGCACTACATCCACAGCAGCAGCAAAACATGCAGTCACTTACTGAACACTACCGTTTGCCAGCACCTTTGGTAACAGTATAAACACACGATTTTATGTCATCTCTGTAAAGTAAGTCATTTGGAATCCCCCATTTTATGGAGGAAGAAACTGAGACAAGCAAAGTGACTTGTCTCTGGACCCACAAAATGGCAGGAAGATCCTGATTTTTAGAAATGTTAATTGTCTGTAGGGCTGCGATGTGGCTCAGTGACAGAGCTCTTGCCTAGCACCACCAAAAAACAAAACAAAACAAAAACATTAACTCTCTGTGAGTGCAATAAAATCCCAATAGAAATAGCAGTGAATTTTAAAACATGTAAGTACAAGCTAACAACATGCAGAGCTCAGCAAAAGTGGAGGCAATTGCCTCTCTGCGTGGGGCACTCACAGTGTTGAACCTTCTCCAGATGTGGCCTTAGCTGTAGGGGACCTCAAGAAACCCCTGCACCTGCAGGGTGAGGCCAGTGGGGGACACCTTAATGAACCCCAGTTTGCCTGAGGGATCGCGTTTCTCAGCCCTGTACAATTGTCCTACTAGGGAAATGAGGTTAAGTCTTACCTGAGCTTCAGATTTCTGGCAGCAAGCAGAAACCCAGATTTACAGTTAAAATCTCCTGATGTTATTACCTGACAACATTTAAAATTTTTTTACAACACTACATGAACCAAACAAATTACATCCATAACCAGGAAACCTCTTCACAAAATGCTAATATTTCTATTCTCTGATATATATGCACTCTGAAGGAACCAAGAGGCTTTATGTCCTGAAGCAAGCTGGAACTTGAACCTCCTTTTTTTGTTGTTTTGTTTTGTTTGTTTGTTTGGTACTGGGGATCAAACCAATGGCCTTCATCCTAAATTACATTCCTAGCACTTTTTTCTTTCTTATGAGACAGGGTCTTGCTAAGTCACTAAGTAGCTGCAGCTGGGTTTGAGCTTGCAGTCCTACCTCAGCCTCCTAGCGTGCTGGGATTACAGGCGTATGACACCCAGCAGGAACCTCCTTATTGTCTTACAAAGAAAGAAACTGGATCTCAGAGGTGTGACTTGGTGGCTCAAGGCCACAGTGTGGCTCAGTGCATAACTGGGAATTTAGGTGGCTCTAGGTTCTTGAGGGCAGGCTGGTCCAGGCCACTTGGCTCTCAACTGTCACTCTGGGCTGTCTCCAGTGTGCAGAGAGGAGGAAGTGCACCCTTCTATCTCAGCCCCCGGCAGTGCCCACATCCTGGATCCATCAAGATCTCCTTGAAGGGCCTTGTTCCACTCCTACTGGGAAACTGTGCACTCTCTCTCTCTCACTCTCTCTCTCTCTCTCTCTCTCCTCTCTCTCTCTCTCTCTCTCTCTCTCTCTCTCTCTCTCTCGTCTCTCTCTTTCATGTTTTTGAACCTGCAACTTTTATTCATGCCTCCCACCAAATAAAATCACAAAGACTCCTAGATCTGCTCCTGGGAGCCAGAAATGTGTTCTCTGGGGAAGGCCAAAGGGAGCAGGAGCCCCAGAACCAAGGCAGCAGAGGCAGGGCCTCTGCTCAGGAAGGACAGGGCACAGGCCTGATTCCCACAGGGAGAGAGGGAGGGAGGACCACCACCACCTGGGAGCTGGGAAACTCAATGCAGTCCTGGGCTGAAGAGTGTCTTCAGCACGGAGTCCTAAGGGTGCAGTTTGGGTGGGTGGGTTATTTATACACCCTTGTGAAGGAAGTGGAGCAAATCAGGGAGGTGAGGTGGATCTCAGAATATGGGGCCGCCCCTCCAGCACTTATTCTTGCAGACCTGGAGGCCAGCCCAAGTGGCCATCTCAAATACTTCCCAAAACCCCTCCTTAGTCTTGGCTGAGTACTCAAGGTAGCCAAAGGCTCTTATCGGAGTCTCCGTGTCCCGGCCTTCCTCAGATCAGACAGCCTCCTGCTGGTGTGCTCATCTTGCCTCAGGTCCGTCTTATTCCCCACGAAGATGATGGGCACGTTAGGGCAGAAATGCTTCACCTGTAGGGTCCACTTCTCAGGAATGTTTTCCAGGCTGTCGATGGAGAAGCACATGAGGATGACAGCAGTGTCTGGGTAGGAGAGAGGCCGCAGATGACCGTGGTATTCCTGCCCCACAGTGTCCCACAGAGCCTCCCCGACCTGGGAAGCAGCTTGCTGGAAACTCAGGATGCAGCAGCTGGGGCTGTGGGCCTCAGGGGCTCCCTGACACTCCTCTACACAGGCCTTTCCACAAACATCAGCATTGGTCAGTGCAGGACATCAATAATGACCCAGACAAGCATAGGGCTGGAACTGGGAACATTCCAGGCACCAGAGGGTCCACTGAGAAGGCCTGGCTGTGAGCTGGAGCCTGTTAGGGGTCAAGCTGAGCCTTTCTTTCTTTTATTTTCTTTCTTTCTTTCTTTCTTTCTTTCTTTCTTTCTTTCTTTCTTTCTTTCTTTCTTTCTTTCTTTCTTCTTTTCTTCTTTCTTCTTTCCTTTCTTTCTTCTTTCAATACTCAGGATTGAACTCAGGGCCTTACACTGAGCTATACTCCCAATCCTTTTCGTATTTTTTAATTTTGAGATAGGGTTTCACTAAGTGACCAAGTAGCCCAGGCTAGGCTTGAACTTGTAACCCTCCTGGCTCAGCTTCCCAGAGTGCTGGGACTGCAGGGCTGTGCCTTCGCACCTGGCTCTGTGCTGAGCCTCTTGGTAGCTTCTCCCATTGCACTCCTACGTCCAGGCCATTAGAGTCCTGAGTTTAACCCCAGTTGTGTAGTTTACAAGGCATGTGGCCTAGGCATGTTTCTTAATGTCTCCAAGCCTTAGTCTCTTCCAAAGAGTGGACTCACCAGGGCCCTCTTGCTAGGGAGGCAAGATAGCATGGTGAAAATGCCTGGCACAGTGCCTGGCACCGGGGGGAGGCCCAGAAATGGCATTTTATTAGGGATTTGGCATCTGGGTCCCCCTCCTTGGTCATGACAGCTGTTGCCAGGGAGTTTTCAGACCTGCTGCTGAGCCATCCAAGGCTGGGCATGCAGGGGAGGACACAGTTGTCTCTCTTGTGCCCTCCTTGGTGGCCTTGCCCTGTGGAGTTTTGTGAAATGTCCCCAGGGTTTGGGATGCTGACTCTGGGGCATTTGGATGAGAAGAGTCCTAAATCCTGAAATCTCCAAAACCTCTCCCAGGCTCATTGCAAACACTGTTTAAAATGTACAAAGGCTGGGGATGCGGCTCAGTGGGGGAGTGCTTGCCTAGCATGCAAGGCCCTGAGTTCAACCCCCAGTAGCACAAAAAAATAAATAAAATAAAATAAAATGTTCAACAATATCCATAACAACATTTAAGTCTTACACAGCCCTTCTGATGTGCCAGAGTTCCAAGCACTTTTCACATGTACACTTATCTATCCTCACAATCACCCTATGGCAGAGATACCACTTATTTTTATCTCCGATAAAGTGAAATTAACAATGAAACCCCTAGATAAAGGTCTCATAAAGCCAGTTATTGGGCTGGTGAAGAGTGAGTGCTAGGGGTGCTAGGTAAAACATCCATAAATACATGTCAGTACGATCTTTTGTAGTATATGTCTCAAATACTGCATGGGGTATAGATATACTGAAAATTATTTGCTGTTTATCTGAAATTCGGGTTTACCTAGGCAACCTTTTTTGTTGTTGGTTGTTTTGCTTTGCTTTGCTTTTGTTTGGGTATGGAAAGGCTTCTCAGAGGAATGAGGGGAGTCTTGGTTCACTAAGGAAGCATCTGTGGCTTCCGTTCTGTCTAAACTCTGGGAGTATTAGTCAGCTTGGCTGCCACAGCAAAATACCATAGACTGGGGGCTGAACCAACAGACATTTATTCTGCACAGACTGGAGGCTGGAAGTCCGAGATCAAGGTGCCAGCAGATTTGGTTCCTGGGGAGGGTTGTCTTCCTGGGTTGCACATGGCCACCTCCTCACTTGGCAGACAGCAGGAGTTGGTCTCTCTTCCTCTTCTCACAGAGGCACTTGTCTCATCATGAGGCCTAGGCTGGTGACCTCATGTAAGCCAAGGAGTGTCCAGGGTACAGGAAGAAACTGACAAGGCAAATGCGGCCGCAGAGGTCCCCACCTCCTCTGCTGGCTGGGTCCCAAAGCCGATCTCAGCAGGTGGCAGAGAGTGGTGCATTTGTGGGTGGCTGGATGGGGGCCAGGGGAATGAACAGCCAGATTGAGTAGGAAGGTGACAATTTATTCTTTTAAAAGAGAGAGAAAGTGGGGGGAAGAGCCCTGGATTCCACTGGTGTGTTTTCTCACCATAACAAGCTCGGAGCTCCCAAAGGCTTTGACTCCCACCCAGCTCAGAGACCTCTGGGCCTCAATGTTGCTGATTGGTGTAAAAGACCATGTAGCTTGGCCTTGGTGTCCAGAGCAATGAGTCTCTCTGTGAAACCCTTCTCCGCTGCCTCCTCCCCTTCCCCTGCCGCTATCCCCTTTCACTCTCCTCCAGCCTGATCACTAACTCTTCTCCTCTAATTCCCAGCCAACCCAAACCATTTCTAATTCTCTGCATGCTCTACCCTCTTTTGTACCTTCAGACCTTTGCACATGCTGTGCCTTCCACCTGGAGTATTCTTCCTCTGATTCTTTTTTTTTTTTTTTTTTTTGGTACCGGGGATTGAACTCACGACCTCGCGCTTGCCAGGCAGGCACAGCAGGTGCTTAAGCCACTGAGCTAAATCCCCGGCCCCTCTTCCTCTGATTCTTATCGTCCTTCTAGCTTTGGTAGAGGCACCACCACCTCCAGGAAGTCCCCCAAACCTCTGCTTCTGGCCTATATGCCTCCATGTTACCCTATCCTAATCATCTGTGAGCTCCTTGACACCGGGGACAGGGAAGCCACCAAGTCTATCTGGGAAGAGTCAAACAATCAGTTTCCAAAATAATTTAGGGTCTTCATCCTCATATTTTTGTCTGGATGTCACATATCCACAAATTACATGTTAAGTACATCTTCACTTTTGTGCTTTTCTTGGTCCTGATCTGTAAGATCTATGAGGTCAAAAGTTACATCTGTGTAGTTCACACAGGCATTTAGCCTGAGACCAAATAGGTACTTACATAGTACTTGTTGAATGAATAAAGGAATGAATGGAGGACTATACCATCGAGGCTGAAGCAGAAAGAAATGAGCTAAAACGCAGCAGACAGCCTGGCTTCAGATATCCAGGGTTTGCCAGTTAGTAGCCATGTGACCTTGAGCAAGTTAGTCATCCTCTCTGGGCTTTGGTTTCTTTGTAAAGTAGGAAGGACAGCAGTACCGTCCCGACAGGATATGTGAAAACTAGGTGAATCCATATGTGGAAGGCACTTAACAGAAGGCCTGGCGCAAATACTCAGTAAGAATTGGTTCTGGTTATTATGTTATCATCATTACCTGAAGGTCAAGCTCTAAACTTGTGGCTGAGCTAGACTAGCAAAGGCTGCCTTGGGGTCAGACTGATGAAAGGACCTGTCTGCCTAGTTTCAAAAATGCCCTGGATAAAAGGGCGCATCAGGCAGGTGGGAATTAATTGTCACCCTTGCCCAGTTGGTGCTCCTTTCCTCCTAATTAAAGGATGCCCGGATGGAAAGCAAAATCATTGATCCGTGACCCATCACAGCCCATTTTCTGGTGTGTTTCACCCCAGTCATCCAGAATCACCATTTGTTCATGGGGAAAATCTATATGTACCAGAAGTGGGAAGGAGAGGGTATAAATAATGCAGGGACCTGTATTCCACACAGGATGGGGGTGGGTGGGTCCCTTTGGAAATAACCCCTGGGCTTTAGGACCAAGGACTCGCCTTTCTCCTCTCCCTCCCCAGCTCCCTCATTTCATCAAGGTTTTTTTTTGCTTTGCCAAGCCCTATTCAATGAGCAAGTGAAGGAATGAGTGGATAGGTGGGGAATTCTACAGGCTCCACGTGCTGTAGACCAGAGCTCCCAGACTGTCACACGCACATGAATCACCTGGGGAATCTTGTGAAGATGCAGCTTCTGCAGCCCTGGCCTGGGCGGAGCTGGAGCCCTGCCTTGCTAGGGGAAGCTAATGTTGCCTTTGGTTGTGCAGCTGAACAATCTGGAAAAACAAGACCAGATAACCTGCCTTTGGTGATGTTTGATTCCTTAAACATATACACTCATTCATATTGTGCACCTATTATAGGCCTGAGGCCTGGGTGAAGGAGTGTCTGCCACAACAGACATTAGCCAGAGAGGACACCAACACTGAAAAGAATTTGTGGGGATATGGAGAAACAAGGTACAGGGGGCCCTGAGAGCCTTCACCAGTGGCTTCTACCCCATCATCCCCAAAGACTTCACTGTGTAGCTAAGACTTAAAGGAGACACAGAAGTTGGCTGAACCAGATGCAATGATGTGTCTGGAAAAGTCTGGACATGTGTTTGAGAAATAGCCAGAGTGGGAGCGAAGGGGCCTGTGATGTGTGCATAGGAGGCAGCAAGGCTATCCCGTAGGCCATAGGATGAGGTTGTCCCCAGAAAGAAGGCGGCTTCGAACTTGGAGGGGTGACACAAATGGGAAGAGCCACTGAAAGTCAGCTAAAAAGGTCTTCCTGAGAGAACACTGGGACCAAAGGATGTGGAAGGGAGAGAAAGGGAAGAACCAGTTAGAGACATGTTGGGGAGATAGAACAGACAAGACTTGAAAATCAATCAGATGCAAGGACAGTGAAAAAGAAAGGAGGTAAAGATGATCTGGTGTTAAGTATCTAACAATGCTAGAAAATTCTGACCCATTTCAACCACTTCTTAATAATCCTCTCTTTTCCCATCCAATCCTAGCTACAGTATTTGATGTCAAATACTATGAAGGTAGGGTAAATATAATGGTATACCCTGGCTTGGATCTTGGAATGGAAACAGAACAAAATAGTTCAATCTGAATAAAGCTTGTAGTTTAGATAATAATATTGCACCCATGTTAATGTTAGTCCTGAAAAATATTACATGAGTTATGTTAATATGTAAATGCTAGGTAAGCACAACATGGAGAGAGGCTGAGGCAGAAGAACCAAAATCTTGAGTTCCATTAAGGCAACTTGGTGAGACCTTGTCTCAAAACAAACAATAAAAATGCCTGGGGATGTAGCCCAGTGGTAGAGCATTCCTGAATTCCATTCCTAGTACTAGGAAAAAGAAAAAGGGTGTGGAGATCAGGGAAGCTGTGTGGAGGTATTTAGGAACTCTCCACACTCTCTTTAAAATTTTTATAAATTTCAAAGTTTATTCCAAAATGAAAAATCTATTTTTTAAAAAATGAAGGAAAAGAAAAAGCAGACAAAGAGGAAAGAAACTTCCAGAACAGACAATATGATGAGTTAACAAATATTAAAGCTTTCTGCTCTAACCATGTAGAAACATCACACAAACTCTTGCAAACACATTTTAAAGTGAAGCCAGGGGCTGGGGTGTGGTTTAGTGGTAGAGCACTCAACCAGAGCACATCAGGCCCTGGGTTCCATCCCCAGCACCACAAATAAAAAGTTATGTTCAGCTTAACATCCAAGAAACTGAAGGGCTACATCGGGGCCAGAGACAAAGAAAAGGAGAAGTTAAAGCAGTGCCGCCTCCAGTGCTGAGCCCTGAGCCCTGCGTGGCCTCACTCTTGGTAAAGTACAGGACTAGGTTTTAGCACCCACACAGAGGAAGGAGCTGTCAAAACCTAAATAACTAGCAGACAAAGATTCTCCATGGATTAATAGATTTATTTGAGATTGGCATTGCAATGGGAATACATGTGCCAAAGTAAAAAACCAAGTGTGTACTCAAAGAAGTTGACACAAGGGAGCATTTTAAAAGGCAAAATGAGGACGCTTGCATGAATTAATTTGAAACAATAATCCTTGGTTACAGAGGTCAATAACCAGGGTGATGTCCAGCCAAGATGAAACAGGCAGCTATTGGGCAGATGTCTTGCTGAAATATTTCTTTGGAGTAAGATTGTGCAGAGTTGTGGCTCTGGAAGAATCTTTTATAACTGTTGTTTTTATCAGGTCTATATACCAAGAGCTCCTGAGTTTTATCTGTTGTCATTGTTGCTGTTAAGGCTTAACAAAAATGACTCCATTTTGATACTGACAACTTTCACAGAGGTGATGTCAAAGCCTTTGAAGATGAAATGGCAAGCAGAAATGACATCAGGATTTGGAGACTGATTTATTTTATGTCAATGAGCACTGATTGGAATCATTCCCAACATATCAGGCCCTGATCTCTAGTGGTCTTAGGCTTTTACAGGATAAGCAAGCAGAAAGTACAGAGGCAGAATGGCTCGTCAGTTGGAGATTGGTTCTTCTGAAATACATCATAGTGACCAGCTATGCATCACAGTGACCATCATTTCTAGGAGACAGAAGCAACCAGGACTGCAACAGAAACTGTTACCTGGGCAACTAAGAAACTGAAGTATACTGGCTGGGTAGGGGGTGCATTTTCTGTTACAAAAAAGGGAATTAAGACTGAAATCTTCTTTTAGAGTAGAGACTCATGAAGAGGTCCACCTTCCAAAACAGAGAGTCCAGGTTAAAAAAAAAAAAAACTTTTTCATACTTTCAAAGAGAGATGATTTTAAAAAGTGTGTCTGCTTCATCCTAAACTCAGAGAAGGAAATGCTAGAATCTTCTTCTGAAGTGTTCATTGGTGAGGTCTGTGTTGTTACATTTAAATACACTCTTACAGCTTTTAAGCCAGGAATTTCCTTAACTCTGAAATTATAAGGCCCAAACTCTACTTCTAATTGATTAGGTGAACTATGGCTTAATTTTTATTGTAGCAAATACAGACAGGATAAGGAACATCTGCTAGGATGTTTGTGTTGCTACACTGCAGGGTTATCTTCCAGTTTTGAAGTCCTGCCTTTTATTTCAAGCAAGGATTCGTATCCTTAGTGCTATTGACATCTTGAGTCAAATCATAATCATACATTGTCACGGGGAATTAGTCATTGTAGGAGGCTTAACAACATCCTTGGCTTCTATGCATCAGATGCCTGTAGTACCCACAACCCCAGCTATCACAACCAACAGTTTCTCCAGGCATCATTCAGTGTACACTGGGGTTGAAATTGCCCTTGGTTAAACACTATAACTTGACAGAAACCAACCATCCAGTTTTCTGGGAGATGAAGAGGTACCCAGAATCTGTGACTTTTGATTTTAAAATTGGGACCAGTCCTGGCCATACTGGAATGGGTTGGCCACCCTATTTCCAAGACTAATATGGGCATTCAGGATGTAAGAAATTTTAGGAGTGTTATATTCCTAGAGAATCATGCCAACCGCTCCTACACCAATTGGCCAAGTTCTCCCCAATGAGTGTCCTTGGTGACAAATGATGGAAGAAAGATGAGAATAGTTTGCTTCTTTTCATCCATGCTAAGAGAGGGAGACTGCTCCAAAATCGAACTCTTGGAGTTGTTCCATTGAGTCTTCTGTGTAGCAGAGAGTGCTGTGAAGTCTCCACAAAGAGCTCAGTGATACCCAGCATTACAAAGGGCCCTCACTCTCTCAGCCAAGACCACCGTAAGGGATCAAGACCAAGTTCCCCTAGACCAGTGAAGGTGAATCTATAGCATGCATGCTGCAGTGGTATTATTTGTTACCACTGAAAGCTCTAAAATATTCACCATCACTGTCTTGGACCAGTGTTCTCCATCAAGAGAGGAGAAGACTTGAAGACAGATTCTATAACACTGGATTGCCACAAAAAGGACGCTAGGGACCAGCTAATTTAACAAGCAAGAAGGAAAAGAATGTGCCTATGTCTCACAGTAGGCCCAGAGATTATAAGGACAGGTTGAAGGTCTTTAACTTCAGAGTTCTTTCCCTTTGCCATATAGATCAGGGTTAAGATAGCAAATTCCAAAACAGCTCACTGCAGTATGAATCATGCCACACATTGTTGGCTAAGATTGACCAAGAGGTTGGGATTTTCTAGGACTGATCAGCACAGCTGCTTGAGGTGGGAGAAAGAAAGACTGGTTCTGGTCACATGGGAATGACCAATGGCTCTGACTAATCCTGGGAAATGTGGAGTTGGACTTTCCTGCTTAGCATAGGTGTCTTGATTGAAGTAGCTATCCCTTCTATTCCTATAAAAATGCAGTGGCATGCCTGCACACATGTGCGTGCACATTTTTGGTTTTGCATTGGATTTCAGGGAATTTATGGAACTTCTGCATTAACCTTGGTTGTAAAACTTCCAGGTAATTATTAACAACTGTAATACAATGGAGCAAATGCTTGGTGAATTTATGTGGCCCAACTAATTGGCTCAGAACCCTTATGATGTGGGTGCTATAAAGACCATTAACCAATCTCAGCCATACTGATTTCCTGTAATGTGTTATTATAAACCTGGGTTCAAACCCCTACTCTGCCATTTATTTTCAGAGTGACTGTAACCTGTTGAATCCTCAGTTTCCTTATACATGCTTGCACGTTATAAGTGCTCAATGAATATTGTCCATGATTCCATGAGCTCAGCCAGTAACTATAGTGGCTTGAAGACAGATTCTATAACACTGGATTGCCACAAAAAGGACTCTGGGGACCAGCTAATTTAACAAGCAAGAAGGAAAAGAATGTGCCTATGTCTCACAGTAGGCCAGGTACAAGGGTGGGACAGGACTTGGTATAACAAATTTCACTACTGCCCACTGTGTGACCTCATAGGTGGTTCTCCCAACCCAGTGTGAGAAGGTCCTCATCTTGCCTGCCTCTCCCAGTCGTCATCTTTGGTCATGATTTTCAAGAAAAACCTTTCCCAAAAAGCTTCCTGAGGTACTGAGGCTTGAAAGAACTTTGTATGTGTGTGTCTTTAAAATGTGTTGCTTTTCAGAATTAACAACAAATCCAGTGTGCAAAGGCCAAAAGATATAAATAGTCTTGGCTCTAGCTTGTCAATAAACATGTGAGAAAATATGCATCCTTGCCAGATAGCCTAGAATTGCAAACTGAAACAAGATACTATTTTTGCTTATAAAATTTGCGAAGATCGCTGTGAAAGTGATGACCCTGGTGCTGGAGAGGGCAGGGTGAGAGGGTACTTTCAGATAGAATTGCACGAGTTGAAATTGCATTCAGGAGGCAATTTAGCAAATTGTATCAAAGTCCTCAAAATCTCTCCTCAGAAATTCCAAAAGCTGTGTGCACAAAGCCATTCATCTCTGCATTCTTTGTAATAGTTTTTTTTTAGAGCACAGAAAGCAATCTAATTATCCAAAAATAAGGAAATGATTAAATGAACTCTAGGACTCTAGGATGGCCACAGGAGAGTATCAAAGAGCTATTTAAAGCAATATTTATTTTTTAAAATAAAAGTATCATGACATGGGGGAAATGCCTATTCTCTTTGATTTTAGAAGTCAGAATGTCTTATATATAGTACAATATAATTACAACTTTATTAAAAACAACCACTATATGAATGTGACATGAGGGAGACTGTGCCAAAGCATTAACAATTTCAGAGTGTGATGAACATGTATTAGTTATGCATGTTTTTGGACCTCAGTCTTACAACAGACAATTCATCATAATGGGGCATGTTTTACTTTCAACCCTGAAAGCATGCAATAGGCTGTGGGAACAACCTCGACACCCCTATCATTCCACCCACTCTGTTTTTTCACTGTCCCCAACACTGCTGGTGTTGCCCCAGGCATCTTTGTGTCCCCTGGTCTGGACAGAGTTCAAAGACCATTACTATAGAGTCTTCCTTCTCAATTAGACTCAGGTAGAGGCAGCCCCCACTGCTCCAAGTTCTCCATTGGCAGGAAGTCTGACAAAGTGGCCTCCATCCACAGGTGAGTGTGCTTCTCTGTTCTCCATGGCCCAACCAAGATCCCCCTTTGGGACAGGATGTGGAGAATGATGTCTCCCACTGGTCTTTCTCTTGGGCCGTTGATGCCACTTTTTATCTAGCCTGATTTCTCATCGAAATTATCCTTGGCAGTAGAGGGCAAAAGCATTTCCCAGCAGTCACAAATGACATACTGGAAAATCCATCTTCATAAGTGGCAATCTTGTGCTGTGTTCTGGTGTGTATCAGGGAGCTTGACCCGGTCACACAACTGACATATTATACATATAAAAATATGATTCAAGAAATAATAGTTGGCATTTATTTGATATGTGTTTTATGTACATCGTCACATTACAGCTCTCCCAAATCATGTTAGGTAAGTATTCTCATTCTACAGACAAAGTGCCTGAGACCCCAAAACAGTAAATATCTTGCTCAAAGTTATACAAATATTAAGTACAGGAAACTGGACTTTTTTAGTGTGCTGAGGCTCAAATCCAGGGCCTTGAACATGCTGAGCCCAGCTCTCCCACTGAGCTACATCACCAGCTCCAGAAAGTGAATTTTGAACCTGAGAGTTGAATTCCATGCCCATGGCTCCCAAGCCCCAGCCACCCTGACCATCTCTGCATTTTCCAGTATGATCCAACACTTTTACTCCTCTATACTTTGTGCATCCTGCTCCCTCCACTGGGCATCACCTCCAGGTGAAATACCTCCTCACTCTCCAAGGCAGTTGTGACATCTGGTCACTGAAGTCCCTTCTGAGTCCCTGCACCTGATGACACTCGTGACCCACCTCCGTGGGAGTCCTTCGCTCAGCACAGCTGAGTGACTGTTCACAACTGACTTCCTGCTGCTGTGTGAATTCTTCAGATCTACTGTAATGCATCACGATTACTTTCAAACTACAAATTCACAATCTTGCCTCAGACACTTTAAGTTAGAAAGAGGGTCAACTCCTTATGTTTCAGAATCATTGTATTTTGTTTAGAGTAAGTTTCCAAGTAAGTCTTGAATCATTTTCTTAGTCCATGTTGTACCATTATAACAGATTCCCTGCAACCAGGTAATTCACAATGAACCATTCTCACATTTCTGGAGGTTGGGGAGTGCGAGTTGGAGCTTGGCACCAGCATCTGGTAAGGGCTCTTATATTGTGTCATCGTCCCATGGCAGAAGTCAAAAGGGTGAGCGAACACATGAGGCAGAGGGAATTTAGCTGAACTCATTTGTCATCAGGAACCACTCCCGTTACCGTACACTGGTCCTTTCATGAGCAG
>PVJX010007573.1:0-33646 GCA_004027295.1 Dolichotis patagonum
TGGGGCAAGAAACTTAAGGCAAGAATCATCATAAACCTTGACTTGAAATTATACTTACAAAGATTCTGTGATAAAATCATCATGATACTGGCAAAAAAAGGACCCAAGGACCAGTAGAACAGATTAGAAGATGCAAACAGAACTACACTCAGCCACCTTATATTTGACAAAGGGGCCAAACATTTTCACTGGAGAAAAGATAGCCTCTTTAATAAATGGTGCTGCAAAAACTGGCTCTCTACATGCCAAAGATTAAAGCTAGATGAATGTCTGTCACCATGCACAAAACAAAAGTCTAAATAGATCCAAGATCTAAATATTAAAACACAAACACTAAATGAAGTGGAAGAGAAAGCAGGTAAAAATCTTGGAGACATAGGTGTAGCTACCTGTGTAGTTCATGAAAAAAACCCAAAGTGCACAGGATACAATTCAAGGAACCAACAACTAGAATCTCATCTTATTAAAAAGCTTTTTTGCACATTAAAAGAATCCACAACAGAGTGAGAAGACAACCCATGAATTGGGAAAATTTTTTAGCCAATTGTCCCTAAGACAAAAGACTTCTATCTAGAACATTTAAAGAACTGAAAAAAAAATTAGACCCCCCCCAATTCAAAGACCCAATTCAAAAATAGACATCCGAGATGAACACACATTTTTTCAGATGAAGAAATACAAATGGCAAATGTTCATTACTGGTCATTCGAGAAATGCAGTTTAAAACAATAACGTTCCAACTTACCCCAGAAAGAATGGCTATCATCAAGAAATCAAAAAATTAGAAATGCTGGAGGGGCTTTGGAGGAAAAGGAACTCTTCATCAATGTTGGTAGGAGCATACACTGGTAGAACCACTATGGAAATTTGTGTGGAGATCCCTTAAAAAAAACTAGAATTGAAGGTTCCATTGGACTCAGCCATTCCCTTTCTGGGTATCTTCCCAGAAGAATTAAAACATCATACCACAGCAATATATGAGCATCCATGCATAAAGCTGCACAATTTGCAATAGCTAAATCCTGGAAACAGCCCAAATACCCATCAACTGAGGAATGGATAAAAAGGATGTGGTATTTTCATTCAATGAAGTACTTCTCAGCCATAGGCAGAATAAACTTGAGACTTTTGTAGGTAAATAGATGTACCTTGAGACCATACTCATAAGTGAAATAAATGAGACTCACACGTGCAGACATTGTTGTCTCTTCAGTGTGAGGAGCTGAATGAGTAAATAAAGTCTAAAATGTACAATAGATATTGTGAAATGGGAAGAAACTGTTTAAAAGGATAACGGAACTAGGATAGGTTAAGGGGAAAGGACAGTAGGGAAAAGGGAAAAATGCAAGTCAGTTATACTATTATTACTTCTTAGCCCATTAAAAAAGGAAGGTTTGTGCTAATATCAACTGGAGTAATTTTTATGCCCACATGTGGTACCCCAAGCAACTTCTTCTTCTCTTTCTTCTTTTTTTCTGTACCTGGAATTGAACTCACGATCTCACACTTGCCAGCCAGGTGCTTATGCCCCTGAGCTAATCAGCCTGGCCTCAACCAACTTCTTTAAAGATAATAACATGTAATGCATTAACTATTGTTATTTTGCTATGGTTTTATTATGAAATTTTATTTTGCCTTTTTTCCATAAAAACTAAAAAAAAAAAACAAACCCAATCCTAGAGTGGTGTGGGAATATTATACCCTCTGTGATGCTCGGGTAATCGTATGCAAAGTCCATGCCACAGGGCAAAATGTGGGTGTAAATCCTGGTTTGACACCTTTGCACACCTGCACACACATTGCCTTTCATCATACCAAGTGAGTAAACACAAAGCTTACTTGTATCTCTCAGGGGAGGATACTAAGAGACACAGTTGGCTACTAGTATGCTAAAGTAATAATTTGCAGTAGAAAATTGAGGGGTGTGTATGTGGTGCATACACACTCCTTTAATGGTGCATCTAAGTAGAAGAAACAGAGATTCTTCAAGAGTAAAATTATTTTGGTCTTGCATGTTGACACTTTTTTTTTTTACCCCTGCCCTGAGTGTTAAAAATACTATCAGATTGAGGATTCTTTAGTAATGAGGAGTTAAATGTTCAAGAACACAAAAGATTGAACACTTAGTCAAAATCTGAAAAGTATTAAGTTATATATTTGCCATGTTAAAATAGTTATTGACAGGAAGGGCCTTTTTTTTTTTTTTGAAATATTTTGGTTTCTGTTGTATTTTGTCTTAGTTTTCTCAGGTTGCAACAACAAATTACCTTAAGCTACTTTGGTGGTTTATAGATAACAGAAATCGATTTCTCACAGTTCTGAAGGCTGGGAGGTCCAAGATCAAGGTGCTGACAGATTTACTGTGTTGTGAGGGATTTCTGGTTTTTAGGTGGTGCTTTATAGCTATATCTTCACATAGAGGGAGTGGCAAGGTGATTCTTGTGCCCTTTTTATAAGGGAATTATCTCATTCATGAAGGCTGTCGCCTCATGTGATAGTTAGCTTCCAAATACCCCAACTCCTAATGCCATCACTTCAATGATTTCACATAGAAATTTTGGGGGAATACATACACTCAGACCACAGTATATTAGAAACCTTGCAAATTGTTTTTGACAGAAGTGTTTGTTACGTACTCCTCATCCACTAGATAGCAGTTATTGTGTAGTAATAGAGAAGTTCATTTTAGGAAAACAGTGCTAAATTAGTATTATGTTTGGTAGGAATTTTTATTATAATTCTAATTATCCTTCATGTGGGAAAGTTGCATTTAGCTCAGCTCCAGAATCCAGTGGCATATTAACTGTACTTTTTCAGTAGATAACAGTGCTAAATAAATTGGCCTAAGCAGTAAGAACATTTATTTTCTTGCTGGGCATTGTGTTACATATCTGTAATCCCAGCTACTTGGAGGCTGAGGCAAGGTGACCATGAGTTCAAGGCCAGCCTGGGCAATTTAGTAAGAAGAACTTGTTTCAAAAAAAAGAAAATAAAAGTTTTCTGTAACAAAACCCTCGAGGTGGGGTGGGTGGCAGATGTTGTTTTGAACCTGCTCTGCCTTTCTGCCCCTTTCTTGGGTGGCTTCATATTCAGGCTGATAACAGGATGGCAACACATCCAGTCATGGTGATTACTAGGAAAAGAAATTTTTCTCCTGAAGAAAAGAAACTTTGAAGTGCTTTCTTCCGTTCCCTACCACACCCAACTGCCTCCTCCACCTCATTGTTTGGAGTTTGTGATATATCCTGGACAGACAACTGGCGAAGGGTGAGGTACTACTGTACTTGAGAGAAAGGTAGACCCACTGTCTAGGGTACTGATGGATTAGATTCTCTTGAAGCCACTGGGTGAGGAAAGGCAGGACCAACACCAGGCAAGAGTCTGTTGGAAGGCAGGTTGCACAGCACAGATAGTGCTTAAACAGGCCATGATGTTTAGTGCAGTTTTAGTACCTCTTATCTCAAATTCGTGGAACAATAGTACTTTGGATTTTTTTTAGAGTTTGTTATATTTGCATATATGTGATTTATCTTGGGGGCTAGAACCCAGGTACAAACATAAAATTGATTTGTTTCATATATACTTATCCATATGACCCAAAGATAATTTTATATAATATTTTAGTGTACCTCTGTTTTAATTACAACCTATTGCAAAAAGTCAAGCATGGAACTTCTCCTTGTGTCATCATGTTGGAGCTAGAAAGTCTCAGATTTTGGAGCATTCTGGATTTTGGGATTATGGATTCTGGATTTCAAGATTATGGATGCTTAATTTGTATTAAAAACAGATTTTTAAAGAAATCTCTATGATCACTGGTGGTTAAAGCACATCTTCAAATGAAACATTCTCTTTGTTGGATCACAAATATTTCAGCCTGTAAAGTTAGAAGGAAGCTTATGTATGGTCCAGTCTAAACTCTATTTGGGAGTGGAGGCTTAAAATGCAGGTGACTTTCCAAACATAGCAGCAACTACAACAGCAAACCTGTCAGCAGGTCTACTGCAATTATAGAGCAATGATTGCGACTTTCAATACTCTAATGCAATACTTCTCTTGATTATGGTAGACAGTCAGACGTTGTGGAATGAAGCTAGAAAATGAGAATTGCAGAAGTAACTGTCTCTATGGTGTGAAGCTATGTAAAATAAAGACCTGGTCTGCTGCTAGCGAGGCTGACTTCTGCAGATGATCAGAGCATGTCTGCTTCAGACTTTGAGAGCCAGATGGTCCTTGCGCAACTACTCAACTCTGCCGTTAAAAATGTGAAAGCAGCCTTAGACAATATGGAACAATTGGATGTGACTGTTTTCTAATTACAATTTATTTACAAAAACATGAGCTGTGTAACTAGTAGTTTGCTGACTCCTGGTTATATTTGTCTAAAAGATTGATCTTCTAGTTACAATTACAGCACAAAAATGGTTTTGAGAAGCACCAAATGGGTTTTACATCAGACTTAAAATTTTGATTTTCCTAAGCCTAAAGTTAAAGGCATGATCTTCTACTTTGTTTACATGAGGTGGAAACTGCTCTTTATCCAGTCAATTTGTCATGACAACTGGTATATTCAATATATTACACTGATTCACACTTTATTTCACTGAACTGATCGGTCAAGCGGTTGTAATAGCATGTGCTCTTGCCAAGTCATAACCTTGATGTAATTTAGACAGATATGCCTTAGGAACCAGTCCACTTGAAAGTTAGTTTACCTGTAATCTACATTTCTCACAGAGCTTGATATGAAAACATCTAATTAAATCATATTCTGAATGAGGGCACAGCTTGCCTTAGAATTAATTTAACCAAACAATTAGAAAACCTCTAAAGTTGTTGCAAATGCTAGTAATAAGTCCCTTGCAAACTGCCTGAGCATTCTTATTCTCAAAGATACAGGTCATCTATTTTTGGCTGGGGAATCAAAGCTTGAAAACTCATCTTGAAACTCATCTTTCAAGTCGCAATGGCTTGAAAACTCAAGGAAAAGAACAGTGATTTGTATGCAGGAAACTCTTTTTTAAAATCATTCTCATTCATTCTCATTCTCTCTCTCTCTCTGTTTCAGGGAAATTCTCCATTTTTTGGAGTAATCACTGTAGTGATATTGATTGTTACCATTCACATCAAATAGTTTCCACTTGGGCTCACAGGAACCCAAAGGATTCTGCAAGTTTGGTAAACAAAGATCCCAGGAGTCGAGCAATGCAATGGTTTATGGAGCATTTACCACATTCACACCAAGATAAAGTGATTTCGCCCACAGCAGAACCTGGGGTGCCACCAGTAGTGTGGAATCTGTGGATCACTCAGCCAACATATTGTTTGAACAAGGGGTGTGTGTGCGTGCGTGTATGTGTGTGTTGAGGGGGTGCACAATAGGCAGCACTGGAACTCATGGCAGCCCAGAGGCCGGTACAACCAGGAAGCCTTTGTCTTTAAGCTATGGGGAGATTGATAAAAAATAACATGTGCTAATCTTAATTGTGGTACATGTGTTTTCCTTTGTGGTAAAAGCATAGTTTTTTTTTTTTTTTTTGGTACTGGGGATCGAACTCACGACCTCACGCTTGCCAGGCAGGCACTTAAGCCACTGAGCTAAATCCCCGGCCCAAAAGCATAGTTTTATTAAACATATTTTTTTAAATTTTAAACAGAAAAAATTAAAAATAATGAAGCAGTTTCAAAACATGCCAGCAGGACAGTAACAATAATTAATACACTGTGTTGTTATAAGTGGTTCAGAGTACAAGATATAGGCATGAAATATTGTTCAAATAATATTAGCACGAAATTTTCAATGAACTAAAAGATACTAACTATAGAACTATCTTAATTACCTTGTGTGTGTACGTGTGTGTATATATGTATACGTATATATGTGTATATATATATATATTTTCTTTTCCCTTTCTTCCTTTCCCCATTCTCCTTCACAGTTTTTTTCTTTTGGATAGTTTTTCCCTATTCTCAGTATCTATTGTCTATTTTGGATCTTATTTACTCATTCAGTTTCTCACACTGGTGAAATATTACAATGTTTACGTATGTGGGCCTGATTTCACTTTATGAGTATGGTTTTGATTTGCATCCATTGACTTACAAAAGTTTCAAGTTTATCTTCATTTATGTCTCAGTAGTTTTCCAGTACATAAAAAAAACTACATCTTTTTTTACCCATTCCTTAGTTAATGGGCATTTGGGTTGGTACCAAGTGTCTCAATTACTTTTCTCTTGTTGCTGAAACAAAATACTCGACACCCAAAATTAAGGAGGGAAAGGTTTATTTACTCACAGTCTTTAGAGGTTTCAGTCTGTAATCAGCTGGCTCCAAGGCAGGTGCCATGGCACAGGGGCAATAGTTCAAGGTGGTCAAAAACAGCAAAAGCAACAAGAGCAAAAGGGGGGGGTAAGCAAGTCCCCTTTTCTCCATTATATTGTAAGCTGGCCATCTCCCTCCAGGGCAGGTGTGACGCTCATTCCATCTCCTTGCCCCCCTCTTGCACAGAATGAGGATGTTTACAAAGTGAGGACTCTGGTCCCCTGCTCAGTCACTTCATTAAACTTTATTTTTTTTAATTTTTTATTTAAAAAGAAGAAGAAAGAAAACAAAACAAAACAGAAAGAGGGTAGCAACAATCCAGAATTCCAAAGGGGAAAGAGAAAAAAAGAAAGAAAGAAAAAAAAAGAACAACAACCACAAAAACAAAAACAAAAACAAAAACACTAAGAAATTGCCACTTGATAAGTTACATACTGTCATCACTGGAAATAGTTGTTCAAGTTACAAACTTAAAACATACAAAGTACACATTCAAACAATGAGCCTGTTAATGGTTCTGCTCAACATTCTAACAAAAATAGTAATATGGTCATCTATCTTACACACTTAAACACACATGCAGTTATATCCTTTAGAGCACTTTCTTTTCCTCTCTTTTTGACAGTAGCAATTACACATTTTGGGTTTTATTACTCCTACAGTTCTTATTACTTTTTACACTAGAGAAACAATGTGATATTTATAAATATGATTCTTATTTATTTCACTGATAAGGATAGTCTCAAGTTGTCTCCATTTCCCTATGAAGGCCTCAAGATCACTCTTTTTTTATAGCTGAGTAATACTCCATTGTATAAAAATACCACATCTTTTTCATCCACTCTGCAGTTGATGGGCATCATGGTTGTTTCCAAGATTTAGCTATTACAAATTGTGCTGCTATGAACATGGGTGCACATATATCACTGTGATATGAACTTTTCAGTTTTTCTGGGAAAATACCCAGGAGGAGAATAGCTGGGTTGAATGGAGCTTCCAGTCCTAGTCTTCTGAGAATTCTCCATACTGATTTCCATAGTGGTTGCACCAGTCTACACTCCCACCAACAGTGGAGCAGTGTTCCTTTTTCCCCACAGCCTCTCCAACATCATTAAAATTTTAAACTTCTCAAGTTGACACAATGTGTCAACCATCATACCAAGATTTATGTATTATAAATTGTGCTGCGCCAAACATGGGTACAAATATATTGCTGTGGTATAATGTTTTTAATTTTTCTAGGAAGACCCCAAGAAGGGGAATAGCTGGGTGGAATGGGACTTCGAATTTTTTTGAGGAATTGCCACACTGATGTCCATGGTGGTTATACCACTCTGCACTCCCAACAACAGTGGAGAAGCTTTGCTTTTTCCCCACAGTCCCTCCAGGATTTTTTAATGGCTGATTTCTTGATGATAGCTATTGTTTCTTGGGTGAGATGGAATCTCAGTATTAATTTTAAATTGCATTTCTCAAAGGACCAGTGATGAACATGTATTTATTTGCCATTTGCATTTCTTCATCTGAGCAGATTCCTATTTTCAGAATGAGTCTTTGAATTTGGGGGGGTCTAATTTTTTTCACTTCTTTAAATGTTCTAGATAGAAGTCATTTGTCTAAGGGATAATTGGCTAAAATGTTTTCCCAATTCATGGGGTTATCCTTTCACTCTGTTGGGGATTTCTTGTGCTGTGCAAAACCTTTTTATTAAGATGAGATTCTAGTTGTTGATTCTTTGAACTATTTCCTGTGCAGTTTGGGTTTTGTTCATGAACATTCTACCTACACCTATATGTTCAAGATTTTTATTACTTTCTCTTCCAGTAGATTTAGTATTGATGTTTTAATATTTAGATCTTGGATCCAGTTTGACTTCAGTGCATGGTGATAGACGTTCAGCTCATTTTAATTTTTGGCATGTAGAAAGCCAGTTTTTCCAGCACCATTTATTAAAGGGGCTATTTTTCTTCTAGTAAACATGTTTGACTCCACTGATAACAATAAGGTGGCTGAATGTGTTTGTAGTTGTGTCCATTCTGTTCCACTTATCCCCAGGTCTGGAAAACTTATTTTTAAATAAGTTTCTGAAAAGAGGTTCACAACATAAGCTTGGCATGCAGGCATGCAGGCATGCAGGCTGAAGAGATGCAGGCTGTACAGTTACCACACAAGGTACGACACAGGCACACAGGTCATTAGCAACTTTAGATTCAGAATGTCAGTTTGCAATCAGACAGAAGCATGAGATGGTTTCTGTTCTGCCCACATCACTGAGTCCCTCAATGACATTTTGGCTTGATTATGTAACATTGTTATTTTGAAAATTAAAACAATCTTATTTCAGTTCTTAAAATTTTTGATGTTTGTTCATTCCAGGGCCTTCCTACTTCCATCACTTTTATCGCAGCCTGTGCGCCTGTAGCTCTGCTCACATCTGAGAGCAGGGGCTGGGGTGCTGCGCAGGCTGTGGGGTGTGTGTGTGTGTGTGTGTGTGTGTGTGAGAGAGAGAGAGAGAGAGAGAGAAAAAGAGAGAGACAGAGAGAGACACGGCCCACACCAGCTTGATAGGCTGTTTTGCTCACACAATCATTTCATTAAACAACTAAATTTCAGCATCATGTGTACTCTTTTTTTTTGTTTTTTGTACTAGGAATTGAACTCAGGACCTTGTGCTTGCCAGGCAGGTGCTTTGCCACCCAGCTACATCCATGGGCCACCATGTATACCCTTGTATTTAGTGTCACCTGTTTTGAGCAGCTTGAGGAACTTTCTCTCTTTGTAGTATCTAATTTAACTTTTCTGCATATTTTTTTCTGTCACACTGTTGTGTATTGGAAATGGAATGAGTTTTCTAACTTAAACTAATTCTTAGCTTCTTTTGAGCAACATAGAAAAACAAAAATCCTATTTACTTGGCATTTGTAAGTATTTAATGGGATGTTAATTGCACAGCTTCTAAAATTGAGTTCTATACATTTGAGATATCTAAAATATAAGCCCAGGACATCACATCCTTTCTCTGGCAATAGTCATTAATAAGGAGAGGAAACAAAAACATCCCCATACTAAATTAGGCTCTAGATTGTGAAGTGAAGTTTAATTTAAATGAGCATTTCTTGGCAAAGTGGTAGGCATCTGGGTGGGAGGAGCTGGGGTGAATACGATTGTTATGTGCTTTGCGGCTATACGTGAGGCAAGGATCATTTATTCTGAAGAGATGAGTCTGATTTATCTGAATAAATGTGTTTGAGAAAATAGTTGGGTACTTTTTTATTCTAAGAGCCCTGATGCTATATAATTTTGAACTTCTGACATCTACCGGGTGTTTCTACTGCCAAATATTTTTGCTGCTTTGATCCTTTCTTGCTTCTCTAAGGAGTTCATTCATTCTTGTTTTTTCTTAATTATTATTCTGTTTGATCTGTTCTGCTTAAAAAAAACAACGCTCCCTTCCTTCCTCCCCACAGTATGTTTCAGTTTCTGGGTTATGGGGGGTCCTGTGATGGGATGACTGCCAAACCTTCAGTGTTGAGTGTCTGAGCTACATCTGATGACAACATCCGCCTGGCTTTTAGGGACCTTTCTTCTCTGCTGTTGTTTACAAGCTACAAATTCCATCTGGTCTTGCTGACAGCAACCTTCACACCATCTGCAAAACTTGTAATAAAGCAATTTTGGTCTGAAGAAAAGGGAAATAGCAAGTTGAAGCCCATTTGGGAAATGTCACATTTGTTTCTGTAGAAGAGGGGGTGTATGCTAATGTACATTCATGTATTATGTGGATTTCATGAGAGGATTTTCATGTATTGATAAAGTCTTTGAGTATTCTGACTCTGTAAGTTTGTAAGCACACAGTAAAGTCTAGAATTTCACAAAACATGGTGTTTCTCTATTACCAGTTCTGACAGTGAGTTGATATTTTTAGGTTTATGCATATCAGCTCCTATCATGTTACAACTGGAATCAATGCATTTTTCTCTGTGTATGTGGCATGTAAAATTAGTCATGAATGTTTCCTATCCAAAGAGTTTACTTACACATGACATAAACCTCCACAAATATCTATAATTCCACACTAAAACAAAGGATCACAAGAATAATTAAAATGTATACAGCACTAGATGTTTTGCACTGCTCTGAATACTATATAGATATTAACTCACTTAATTCTCTCTTTTTTTTTTTTGGTACCGGGGATCAAACTCACAACCTTGTGCTTGCCAGGCAGGCGCTTAAGCCACTGAGCTAAATCCCCAGCCAACTCACTTAATCCTCAGAACAGCCCTAGAAGCCTAAATCTTATTTTTATGTTGACTTTATAGATAAGGAAACTATAGCACAGAGAACATAAATAGATTGTCAAGGGTACCAAGCTAGTAAGTGGTAGAACCAGTTCTTGAATTGAAGCTGTGTGGCTTCAACCAACAGTTAGAATTGGCAACTGTGTTAAAAGAGATCACTATAGTGACTATATTTGTTTGTGTCATACAGGACTATGTGTTCGCCATTTCTCTTTCCCAAAAGGTCTTTTCTTCCTTCTTGATCCTGAGCTAGCTCAGAGGCTCACTTTCTATAGCTATATTTTTGGAATCTTGGGCACAGATTTCCATTTGGGTTTGACCAATGGGCGGCCTCAGGAAGAGGTGACAGGCAGCAGGCATTGACTATCTGTCGGCCACATCTGCTGTCGTTAGTGGCTGCTCTTTTGTTTGGTGTCTCCAGATTTGAGATCTCATGAAATATGGGAAAATTTACTGTCTATGTCTTTCTTTAGGCTCAGAGGTAATGAAGGTTTCTAGTCTGGGTAAAACCTGCTGTTTTGTCATCACTGGGATTTCCTGATGCTTGCTTACACCTTTGTAAATAGCTACTTCATTAAAATTAAACATTAACTGAGTACGTTGTCCATTCTACAGGAATTCTGACAGATACAGGCTTCTAAAAATTTACCTATTGTCTTCTACTTGAGTCCATACTGCTGAAAACACTTGATAATCTTAGAATGATTTAGTAAAGGGTAGAAAGAGTTAACATGGTAGAGCAAGGCACAATGTGTTAATGTGGCTTAGAATAGATAATAATCATCTCATACTTAACATCTTATTTTCCAGGTGCTTTTAGATGCATATTTTTACAACTATTGCTAACATTTGCAAGAACTATGTTATATACACCTCAGGGAAGACTTTATATAAATTATTTCACTTAATCCTTAGAGCACTCCTAGGGGGTAAGGCCCTTCTTATTCTCATGTTGCAAATAAAGCAACAGAAGTTGAGAGAGATTAAACAACTTGTTCATGGCTATATGGTTAATCACTTATTCTTTTGGGATTTACACCCAAGTAGCTGACTCCAGAATACAGGCTTTTAAGTATCAGTAATATACTTATTCTTCCTGCAACCAATTTTGCTTTTAAAGCAACCTGGGAAGTTGGTCGGATAGGAATGATTTTCTTTCCTTTGTTACAACTGAGTACATGGAAAGAGAGTGGGTTGAGGTCACACCAAGGCAACTTTGGCTTGTGCAAAGAACAAGAGTTTGCATAACAGTTTAAATCCTCATAGACTTCCTGTCTACTTGATTTTGAATAATTCATCTTCTGAACGTCATTTCTTTATTTCTAAAATGAAAGTACTTCTTTTTTCACAGAATATCTCAGAATGATATAAAGTAACTATAAAAATACTTATCACAGTAATTTAGTATATTTTAAAAAATGTTGCCACAAACTGCCAAAAGGTAGAGCCATGAATTTAGGGAAAGACTTGAAAGTGAAGGATCTTAGGTTCCTGAGAATCTACCTTGCATGAGAAGAGAGTCCACAAATGTGTAATAACTTCCCAGGGACTTCTGGCATGGCTAGACAAAGCCTTTCACCCTGGATGTGTGCTGAATACATGTTCCACTGTGATGAAGAACTGGAATTTCATAATCATGGGAGGCCTGCATGTCTGGCAATGCACTTTATTATAAAAACTATAATTCTGATGACAGGTAGTTAACTCGTTAGTAGTATGTTAAGTACATTTACATAAGGCTAATCATTTTCTAAACAGAATAACTCTATTTTAGAAAGGCCTTGATATGTCATGTGTTGAGCCCTTTGAGAGTGGTTTTAGGGTATATTCTCAAGTGGATTTGAAATGTGAGATGTTTTAAAATCATCTCAACAGGAAGCAATCTCTCACCCCAGACATGTGACAGAACTTATCATTTGTAGCACTTCTCTGAATGTAATGCTTCTGGCTTGAAAGTCATTCTTTGTATACTTTTTCCTCTCTAAATTGAATGCTTGTGTATTTTTAAGAAGCACTATATCTTTGGTTATTGTTATGAATGCATTAAATGAGTTTCCTTCTGAACTATGTTATACTTTGGCATTTTTGCCCTTGGCATCTCTACCATTCTTTCAAAATATTGACCATCAAAAGAAGATGATAGGAATTCAACAATGGTTATTATATCACATACTATACTGCCATTGTGTTTTGTTGTTATTGTCATTTTGCTTTTGTTATTTTTTAATTGTTTGATTGCATCTTGATTTTTCTGTTTTTTTTCTCTTTAAAAAAAATTTAAAAAAATATTGACCATCTTCTACATGTTAGATACTTACCTGACCAATAGGGACAGAGAGATGTGGTCCTTGTGCTCCAGTACCTGACATGAACAAGCTATCAGTTATAACACAATATACTGAGGCCTATTAGGGGCTATGTCCAAGGTACAGGGGTATTCATTGACAGTAATATTGAAAGCATTATGTTGTTTAAAAAATATTAAGAAATTAAAAAATATTAAATGACCCTAAAACTTATTAAAAATCAGAACAAATGACTGTAGTAGAACTTTCCAAATGCAGAAGTCTTGGAGAATGGGCTAATTTTATTTCTGGGATTTTCTAGTAAACTGAATATTAGCTCACATTACATTTGTGACACAGAAATGCAACATGAACATTGTCATAACTGAAAAATCATAAATCTTGACAAGGTGAAGGAGAACTTTAAAGTCAAAGTAATTCAATTTGAACTTACTACATTCTCTTGATCATGACATTTTCCTTTTTAGGGAAGAAAATGTCTGGAACACATTAGTCACTCAGTGCATACTTACTGAATAAATGTCGAGTGAAAAGTTAATTTTTAAAGTTTCAGTTGAAAATGAGAGACTCTTGAGATTCCCTCAGAGGATGTGAACTGGAATTTTCACATAGGTTTTAGCACATTTTTGCATTTTTTCCCCAGAAAATTAAAAATTGAAAAAAAATGGCAGGAAGTGGAATAAGCAAACCCTTAATCAGATTTTGTAAATGTCACATGAGGAGCTGTACTTTGCAATTGCATGCTTGATTATACAATTTTAATTTTATAAATTAAAATAATTATTATAATATAAGGTGATTGAATCCCTCTTCATCTCTTGCCCCAGGTATAGCCCACCCAGTTAATAGTATTTTTTAGTTCTTTTGCTATGCATTACAAACACTTTTTTGTAGTGAGAGACTGAACATACAGTGGACAATGGCCAGATTATACAAACAGAATTGAGCTACAGTCTGTAGCAACCAGCTCAGGAAAACCATTCATTCCCTTTGTCATTCCCAGAAGCAAGCCTGCTTTCTATACTAGAATGGCAGAAAGTCAGACACCATCTCTTATTAACTGGTTCAAGAAACCAAGCAATAATCTAATAGTCCCTAACATCCCAGACTTAATTGCTGACAGCTTCCTCAATTTTCATTCTCATTTTCAATTTAGGACTAACCAAAGAGAGCCAGTGGTAACCCTAAACAATCACACAGGGATATTCACTGATGGCTGCTTGCAGTTTACTTATGTTAGCAACTTCCAATCAGAACATACTTGAAGCCTTTCCTTCTTCACCTATGCTAATGATTTGAATGTATTGGAAACAACTTCAAATTCATGTATCAATGGTAGTTGGGAATGGGGCTTTGGGGAGATAATTAGGGTAAGAAGAGTTGATGAAGGTGGGGCCTCATTATAGCTTTCCAAGAAGTGGGGGAGAGATCCATGCTAGCACACTTTTCCTGTCTTGCCATGTGATGTCCTTTGATATGTTTAGGTGCAGCAAGAAGGCACTCAGCAGATGCTGAGGAGATGCCAGTCCCACATGCTTTACTTTTTAGCTCCCAGAACTGTGGACCAAATAAACTTTTCTTTATAAATGATCCCACTTATAGTATTCTGTTATAATATCAAGAAGCAGACAATGACGGACTGCAAAGGTTTCCTACTCTGCTCAAGTTGGAGTCTCTAGTGAACAATAAGTGATGGTGACTGATGCCCTCAGAATGGCAAATTCAGAATAGATTCTGCTTATTCTCACTTAGTTGGTTTTTATTTTTGCAATTAATGTGGGTTCTTTCTCATAATATGAATGTCTACTGTTGAGAGGGCTGTCCACAGGATGCTTATGTTGAAACAGAGGGGGGAAAAGAAGTCTACGAAACAACATTTTAGAATGAGATGGGTTCTGAAAAAAAAATGTAATTCAGTGAAAGAATAGAGAGTGACAGTGATATAGGGGAATGAAACTCCTAACTTACTAGGTCTAGTATGAGTTCGTGTACTCTAAAATCAAAGAATGAATTTTAGGAACAACACAGGTTAAGAGTAGAATATATTTACTGAGAGAAAGAAAGCTTCTGTCTGACAGGAGACAGAAGGGGTCCCGAGCTGGTTGCCAAAGACTCTGTCTTTTCCAGGGACTTTTATAGAGTAAAGGCACGAGGTTGCATGGGTCAAAGGGGGAAAAATGGGAATTTGAAAGGTGGGCATAAGGCTGCCTGTAACAACAGAAGGTGCGCTAAATAAGATGGATGGGAAAATCCTCCCTGGAGAGGCCATACTTGAGCAGAGTCATGGATAAATGGAGGAAGTGAGTCACATGGCCACTGGGAAGAAGGGACCTGTAGGCTGAAAGAGCAGTAAGCTAAACACCTTGCATGGGGAGTGAGCTCCTTTTGTTCTGGGAAAAGCAAGGAGAGTAGACTCACAGAGGTAAAGTGAGCTGATCTTTCAAGTAGTTTTGGTTCTAGATTATGGTAAGGTGTACATTTTACCTCTTGGTACAATAGACAGCATGCTGTCATGATTGTATTGTGTGTTTTCCAAATATGTTGAAGTCCTAACCCCTATGGGCTCAGAATTAGGAAATTAAAAATAAGGTGACTGGTGGGGTGAATACTCTCTGTGGACACAATGAGTTGCTCTCTTTGTGAGTCTTTGTCCTGGGAGAGTGACAGAAAAGTCCCCTTTTTGTGGGACACAGCTTCTGGCCAGGGTACCACACTGACCAACAGATTTCTGGCTCAATTTTAGTCTCTTTGCCCTCTCCTGACTCAGGACTTTGGTGCACTGTATACACTGTACAGCCACTAGACTCCCCTCGGGAGTTATTTTCACAAGTTTTAAACTGAACGATTTTTGGGGGTGGTTTTGGGGATTGAACCCAGGGGCCTCTACTACTGACCTACATTCAGGTTGGCTTTGAACTCACTATGGAGCCCAGGTTGGCCTCAGACTTGCAGCCATCCTGCTGTTTCAGCCTCCAGAGTGCTGGGATTACAGGCATGCGTGTGCCACCACACTTGTCTCTTGAAGTCCTAACATTGTAGCTAGAGATCTACACAAATAATTGACAGGTGTATCTATGTTTTTGTCATCGATTTATGCAACCATAGGGCCTCTAACCTCTATTACAATTGCTATGGAAGCCATTGTACATGAATAGATACTTTCAGAATGAAGGCAAATGCCATGGGAAAAACAAAGCAGTGTGGTTTAGCTTTCTTGTGTTCAATTACTTCCTCTACAAAGCAGTCATCATTTGTTGGTGAGTTTAATGTTATAGCTTCATTGCTCCTCTTGTGCTCCTCTCCTGTCCAGTTTATATCAAATAATTGGGAAATCCATATATCCTATGCAATATTTATTGATTGGGTCTTTTAAGAGTCTGATTAAAAAATTAGTTATGACCCAAATTGAAAATTTAGACTCTATTATGGTTGAACTCTTGGTACTGGAACTTCATAGGCTGACTGTGGAGTATTTTAGTGTCACAGTTACAATTTCTATTACATTCTTGGCTATGGCTCACACAAGTAGCGTGTGCCATATACACACACAATGGCACCACCTCTAAGGAAGAGCCATATTTATATCCTAGCTATTGCTGATACATAATAAATATGAAGATTTCCTGACCATCTAGCAAAATTAGTTTACTGCAATAACTTTATAAAGGGACATAGTGTTTTGCATAGGAATATTTCTTACTTTTAGAAAGTCCCCATAGAGGCAAGTAGTGGCTTTGGGACCACTTAAGCTTCATACTCTAGGCTAATGGATAATATCTGATAAAAATGCTCCCTGTTTAAAAATAAAATGACCAAATTTAATGTAGCTAATGATATCTTTAACTCTTTTGGGAAGATAACTAGAAAGGAGAAGAGTTGGGCTGAACAAAATTTCCATTTTTTGTTTTTTGGAGGAATCTTCATACTGATTTCCATAATGATTATATTAGCTAAGTGAAATCAGACGCACAACTTTAAATATCACATGGCTTCTCTTATATGAGAAACCCAAAATACAAATGAAGAATGAAATAAAAGACAGATAGTAAGAAATATTCCATAGATCCTTTGCAAAAAGGGAAGGGGACTAAGAGATGAAAAGAAGGGGAATGTAGGCAGGGGAAGTAGATGAAAGAAGAATTAAGATGAGTTATGTACATACACGAACTCCCCATGGGGGAATGAAATCATTATGCAAGCAAACATTCGCTATTAAAAAATAAAAATGAAAATATAGTTGTATTGTCAAAGAAAACTCAATATATACCTTGATTTCACTGTTCTAATGCTGTTTATTTTACAAAAGAGAAATATCCATTTTAAATACATATGTTCAAAACACACACCTCTCTAAAGAGATCTCAATTTTATAAGAAGACACTAAGTTACAGTTTCATCTAAGTGGCTCCTTTTAAATGGATTGACACCATTTGTCAGCAGTAGAATTTGAGCTGCAGGGGGTTTGTGTACTTGGAATAAGATATTTAAAAAACCTTGCTACTGGGAAATTACACTACTGGTGTATGTTCTCGTTTTCTTCTGCCAGATCTTTTGCATCTCTCTTTCTGTGCACAGTTTGGGAAGCATGGATTGATTTCATATCCAGCTGCATCCAGTTAGGAGCCAGCCATCTTGTACACTTCCTTTCTCCTTCTATTCCTGTAGGCTGGACCATTTCTTGGAGGTAAATTCCTTGGTTTACTGTTAACTCCGTTTTGGAAACTTTAGGGGGAATTTGACGCTTGTTACTTGTGAGTAGGGAAAAGGCAGTCTGTTAGCCTTGGAGCTGTACTACATGCATTTAACCCATATATGGCCACAGATTTGAAAGAAAAAAAATCCATCTATCTGATTCTAAAGAAAATTTCCAGCAGCATAGGATTTGGATGAGTTGGGCAGTTGTAACCAACAGTTTACACCTCTAATTGATTTAAAATAAATTATAATTTATTTCTCATTAATTCCCTTGTATAGCCTAAATTTTCAGTGAAAAATTTCCTATATAAAATAATGTATTATTTTCTCCACTCTACCACTATTCCTTGGGAAATCCTCTGCACAGAGAACTGTCTCATAATTGACATTTATGATCCAGGATATTTCTTGGAAGTTGAGATCTCTGTATGCCTAATTTCCCATGCTACAGTGCAAAATCGTCCAAAGAGTTTTTTATGTTTAAAATCTCTTTATCCATCTTAATGGCACTAGGAGCATGCCTTACACATAACATTCGGGTATGAGTCAAATTCTATTAGAACTCTTCTCTTTTCCACAATGTGAAAAGTCATTGTTAAATGTAACAGTGACTTCTTTTTCAGCTTCTCTAGAAAAACAACTTACTCAGTTAAAACTTATAATTGGTTGCCTATATTGCCGTTATTTCACTGTTCTCTTCTCTCATGTATTTATATGTATTGATCTATTTTTACATTCCCTAATATGTCTCTTCCTTTTCCATATGTATGTATGAGTGTTATTTATGACCCAATTGCTATTTATAAGTTTTATCCAATTCAAAAATTAATGTTAATATTGAAATTGGTCAGTCACTGGTGCTTCTATTTTATCAGAATATCACCTACCTACTGGAAGAGGCCTCTAGGAACATCTGACATCTCCTCCCTCCATTTTAGTTTTTATTTGGTATAAGACAGGGTGACTTAGGAAAAGTTGCTAAACATGAATAAAATTTGTCATGCCTGTTTTTTAAAAATTTTTATTTTAAAGAGAATAAAACAAAAGAAGACAGAACAAAGCAGATCAGAGCAGAACAAGATAAGCAACACAGCACTTTACAACAAGACAACCAGATATTAATAGTAGCTACCATAGTGTCTCTTTCTTTGTAACAGTCAAGCATGGCTTCAAATACAATAACATCAAAATAACAAAATAGTATAAAACCATTCAAAAGAATGAAAGAATTACAAGGTATTTTGAACTGAATAACAGAAAATGATCAATGGCTACTATAATATCTCATTTTCCATAAAAAGATTTGTTGTCATGCCTATTTTTAAAAATAGTACTCCCTCTCCCAATTGTAAGGTTTAAATGTTTGACTAGGCTGCAATAAATTAGCCTCACTTGAAGTTTCCTAAATGCCAAGTAGTAGAGGTTTTCTGATGAGATTTCCAAGCTTTCTGCTGCAAAGTCCACCTTCACCTCCACATCCACTCTCTTTTCTGCAAGTGACTACTGTGTCCTTTTGCAGTGCTTCTCTGTCAGGACAGTCTTTTTCTCTTGAGGGTGGGATCTCCTGCTTGCCCTCCTCTTCTCCACATTCTCCCACATGTATGACTGTGCTGGTTTGCATATGTGCAGCAAACACATAGGCACATCTACCCACAGCTTACTGCTGACTGTACCATTGAGGAAACCAATTTCATTACTTTTTCCTGAAAATTTAACATGACTCCGTAGGGCAGGCAATAACTGGAGCCCATATAAAAAATGTGCACAGGTGGAAGGAGAAGAGGCATGGAAGATTGACTGGAGAAATGGATTACACATAGGAGTGGGTAGACAATTACCAGTAGAATCATCTCATTCTTGTATATGTGTAATTTCCACATAACTCCCTTTGGAGTATAATTCCCTATGCCTCATAGATACCCATTTTTCCTTTGAGAATCAATTTGTGAAATTTAGGGCTAGTGTTTCAACAAGTCTTAAAATGTGGGTCTAGTCAATTTAACATTTTGAATTGGTGCACCCTTACACAGTTTATATCACCTCATTAAGTAGGGTTAAAGGCAACTCCCCGAAGATGTCGCTGCAGAGACTGTCTTCTGTGCTTATATTCTGGAGGGATTCATTGCATTCAGAATTTGTTACCTGGGCTTCTCACCCAATTTAAAGTGTCCATTGTGAATAATTTCATTCTGGTGCCTGAAATTATAAATTAATGTCAGCTAATAGACTATAAGATTTATTGGATATAGCTCAGTAACATCATTCCTTTTATTTTAGTGAAGTCAATTTTGTTAAGCTCTGCTAAGGCTCATGGAGTCCCTCTGGGGCGTAGCGATAGCCTAATTGTAAATTCGGAGTAAACCCACTGAAGCCACAATGTACTGGTTTGTTACTGAGTGTAGAAACATGGTGAAAATGAGCATTTTGTCAAGCATTTGACATCTAACAGATTTTTTCTGGGCTGCGTAACAACATATCATGTCTCAGTTTTGGGTAGACCTTGTCTTCCCCTGAGGCCACTATACATTTATAATACATGCATTTCATGCATTTATTGCATCGAGTTATTTATCATCCACTATGTGTCTGGTAGAGTTAAGCACAAAAAGGGAGGTTTGAAGGACAGGAATGTTCTTGCCGTAAGGACTTTCTACCTACATAAACTCTACCCAAGATGGGGGACTTACCCAACTTGTTTTTGAGGGGGGAATGTGTCTTCACTGCCTACAACATGGTAGATATATAACAATGACTCAATTATAAATAATGTCAAATAAATGAGCAAAGAATATGATTTTGGTGTAGTGAAGGTTATGGAATGCTTTAGACCTGAAAGCAAAAATGTATTTTTACTACTATTCTCCTTTATGATCTGATACATCTCATGTAGTAGGCTTAGAATGGAAGAAGTCGGGTAGATGTCACTTCTGCTAATCACTGCCATGTGGATTTGGGAGTATGGGGTGCATCAAGTCTGTTAATGATGGATTTGATGATCCCAACATTCATGTCCCCATTCAAGTCACTCTTGATATTTGAACAGCACAGTGCTAAGCACAGATAGCTTTAGTATAAAGTTGACAAGCACCCTTTAGTTCAAAATTTATCTCCTAATGAATGAGAACTGTTTTGAGAACTGTTTGAGAACTGTTTTGCAGACAGTTTCAAATGCACTGAACCATATTTTTTGTTCTTTTTATAAGATATTAATAGATGCAAACATATAAACATGGCCTTGGAAGTCCTACAAAATGGAAAGTAAATTGTGATCACCCTTTTTGAATGTTTCCTTAGTTTACATATTAAAACATGTTGGACTTTTTAATAATTGACTTCATAACACTAAATGTTTAAAGAATCCATAATTGTACAAATAATGTTATATATCTTGTTCAAAATTATTTTTCAGGAAGAATAAAAAATTTTTTTTAAAGTGGAAAATTACTACTTTTCATTTGAATGTCTTTTAAAAATGTTTTTAACTTGCAAAATTAATAGCTTTCTTTTCATGGATAAAATTTCATCAGTTTTGCTTTATCACATGTAGAATAATCTTAGAACAGTCTTCAAATCTAACTCAAAGTAAAGATTAAGCCAAATCATAATGTTTTAAACATATATTTTCTTATCTTTTACAAAGTCTCATTTTTATTGATCTACACAAATCTACACACATAAACATACTGTATATGATTTGTCTTTCTTGGTTATCATTTATTCTTGAGCATGAGAATTGATTATGAAATTGTTTAAAGCATTGGCATGAAAACTATTATTCAAAAATTATTTTCCTTTTAGTTTAGAAGCCTAAGACTCCTTAGTTTATGTTGATTTGGAAGATTCCTGAGGACATGGCAGCAAGTCATCTTTTTTTTGTTTCTTCTTACTACTCAGTATTATAATTATCACACCATAGACACATAATAATGTATTACTAAATAATATTGAAGAATAATTAAGTTGTTTCTCTTTAGATTGCTACACAGAAAATGTAAGTTTCATATCTAGAAATATTTTCAGTAGTTTATTATCATTTTTATTAATTTCTATCTACAAATTATGGTATTTTTAAAATGTCAAGGGAGAAAAATGTTTGTGACTTTGTAGTGGGTTTTGCTTTGGTCTCTAAGATCATTAAAATGAGAACAGATGGGAAGATGACATCTTCAAAAACTTTAGAATCTTCACATGATCAGATTCTCTGAAAAGATAGAGAAATGATTAAATTTTTTTCTATTCAAATTCCTATCAGAACAGTTTTATAAGGCAGTTAGAAAGAAAATTACGACATAAGCTAATACGAAGTTTTAAAAAATATTTGCATTCCTGGAAAAGGTGAGAAGATGTAAGGAGGACTGTCCTTGAGCTGAATCTTTGATCTGCATTCATTAGATGATCATTATTTATTGCCTTGTTTATTGGACTTTACAGGCACTTCCTGTTGATTTATTTTTTCATTTAAAGAGCATTACTATGTTTACATGGAAGCTCTGTACTTTTTTTTGAAAGGATTGCAACACTGCACTTTCTGGGTTTTCAACTTTATCTATTTTTTTTCATGTAAGGGGACGTCAACAAAATGAGGAAATAATTAAAGCATTTTCTTCATCATCCTTGCATAATCCCCACTGCTTACTATCATTAGTGTAACTGCTTTAGAATTCAAGGATTGAGTTTAGTCTGAACTACTCTTTTACTTTTTGAATTTGCAGTGGTGTAGAGAGATGTCTGTTTACATGTGGGCAGATAAATCAGAGATTCCTACACCAAATTTAATATCAAGGAGTATAATAAGGATTTGTGATGTCTCCTAAAGGACTCAAGATCTATAAACCGATGAATAGTTTACAATGAGACATAAAAATAGTGAATAAAACATCCCGCTATTTTGTATAAGTTGTAGAAGAAAATCCTGGTGTGTTTGAGGTTTTCTAGTGGTGAAAGAAAAATATTTGTTATTATGAGTTTTTTGTAAAGATGACTTTATTTTTCAAATGATAGCAAGAGAAACCATTATAGCCTTAAATTGGGAAAATATCATTGGCCAAGAAAGGAAGTACCAAAGTGAGAACCAGAGACACTTCCTGGAAGGAGAGGAGACCCTGTGGTTCCCCACTTAAGATCTGGCTCTTTCCCTAAGAACTGCCTGTATTTGTAAATGATGGGATGGGGAGAAATTCACTTAACAAATGACCAGGAGAATGTTCTGAAGTGAAATGAAAAAAGTCTTAGATGAATAATTTATGATTTAATCTCATCCTAAATTCTCATTTTCTTAAGGAACACATGAGCAATCTGTCAGGGATGAGCCACTCTTTCTGAGGTGCCAATCTCAGCCCCTATTGACATGACAGAAGCATTTGCAAGCCCAGTGCATTTTTCAAGCTCAACTTTATTCATGCGTTTCCCTGAAGATCTGCATAGGAAGTCAAGGCTGATTTGCTCAGCACTAGAACTACTTTATGCACGTTCCTATATCCCAAGAGTTCTGACTTCAGCAGAATTGCCTTCCTAAGAACCTCTAACATGGCTGCAGACTGTCAGTATGTACATGCAATCCCCGTAGGCTATGGTCTGTCTCCCACTAGCATCTCTAAATTCAGCAGGAGAGTCCAGAGTGATCAAAATGCTTGGCCTAGCCTTCAAAATATTCTTAAACCTTTATCTAGAAAGTTGAGAACTGATGTATGGAAACAGACACCTTACCATGATTTTTGTTTGTAATTGAAAGAATTACAAGCTAGCAGCTGTTGGCCTAAGCTTGGTGTTTTGCACTGGCATATGAGTTGCCTTCAAAATGCAGTAAGAACTAATGAACCACCAGTGGATGATACTAATGGTTCCTCTGGGATACATCCTATGAAAGCAGGAAAAGAGAATATGTGAAAAGATTGGATGCTAGCTATGTGAGGTATAGGATAGAGTAGTCATGATTTAAATTTTTCTCTATTAAAATACAACAGAGGCCTCTCTCTAACCAGTCTCCTTGAGATCATACTTGCCCTTAAATATTTCTTTGTTCCCAAATTTGAAATTTATTTACAGTAATTAGTTGAGAATTTATGATAATTTGGGAGGCAGTAAGGAACAGAAAATGCACATATATTTTGAGAAATTATAATTTAAAAAATCTATGTTTTTAAACTAAAAAAAGTTAATGTAGCATTGGTTTTAATGATAAATCACTATAATCTGTTAATCAGTACAAGAATGATATGCATTATTGGATATTTTGTAGTCATTGTTATTAAGTATTTGTAGTCATTGTATTAAGTATTAAGTGGTGCCTATGCTGTGTGGTAGCTCTTTTTTAATTTTTTTAAAATTTTGTATTAAAAAGAATAAAACCAAACCAAACAAAACAGAATAAAGCTAATCAGAACAGAACAATGAAATCAGGACTTCAAAACAAGATAATAGGAAATCACTAATGGCTACCATTGCCGAGGCTTTAGCTCAGTGGCATAAGTGCCTGCTTGGCAAATGCGAGGTCATGAGTTTGATCCCTGGCACCAAAAAGAAAAGAAAAAAAAGGTGATTTTGGGGTCTGGAATTTACCTTATTGGCATAAGTGCCTGCCTGGCAAGTGCAAGGTCATAAGTTCAATCCCTGGTACCAAAAAAAGAAAGCAAAAAAAAGTAGCCCTGGGCTGGACTCAAAACTAACAATGGCTACCATAGTGTCTCTTGTTTTCTTCAAAATAGCTGTTCATACCAACAGACATAATAAAATCAAACAAAACTAAACAGAATAAAACCTATTAAAACAAGAATGAAACCATATTTTCAAGAGAATAAAACCCAACAAAATAAAACAGAATAAAGCCAATCAAAACAAAATAGTGAGAGTGATGCACGTTTTCAAAACAGGAATAAGAAATCAACAATGGCTACCATAATGCTTCTTGTTATCTTTAAAATTGCTGTCCATACTATCAGACATAATAAAATCAAACAAAACAGCACAGAATTAAACCAATAAAAATGGAACATTGAATAAAACAAAATAATAAAATGAAACAAAACAAAACAGTGAGAACAATGTTGGATTTCAAAAACAAGACGGAAAGAAATCCCCATACTTGTTATATTGCCTATTGTTATCCTCTTGATAATGCTCAGACTACCAGCCTTAGGCCTGCAAAGTCAATCAAACAATACAAGCATTAAGTTGTCTCAGTACTATCAACTCAGCCTGTCCTCTGAATCGGCCGGTTGCTTATGGTGTGTGTGTGTGTGTGTGTGTGTGTGTGTGTGTGTGTGTGTTCTTGTCTCCCACCCTATGTGCCAGTTGGCTCATGGGAAGGGTAACTTGTCTTGTTTCTCCTCCTGGGCCCCACAGGGCTTATGCCAGCTCACAGTATGGGTGAACTGTCTTCTTATTACTCTTCCCAGGCCTAACATGGTTCCACTGACTCATGAGAAGGGTGAATTGGCTTCTTGTTACTCTTTCCAGTCCTAGCATGGCTTCTGCTGACTCATGGGGGGGGTGAATTGGCTTATTTCTTCTCCTGGGCCTTGCAAGGCTTGCACCAGCTCACAGGAGGGGTGAATTGGCTTCTTGTTACACTTCTTGTGTCTTACATGGCTTGCACTGGCTCACAAGAAGGGTGAATTGGCTTCCTGTTATGCCTACCAGGCCCAGCATGGCTTCTACCAACTCATGGGAAGGGTGACCAGCTCTCTTTCTTTTGTCAACATGAAATTTTGTAATTCCTAACTAATAGCTCTTTAACACCTTCATACACTTCAAGACCCTGGTAACCACATTTCTACTCTGCTTCCGTGAGTTCATCTTTTGGGATTTTACACATAAGTGAGATCATGTGCTATTATTTATCTGGCTTATTTATGTAACAGAGTATTCTCCAGATCCATCTGTGTTGTTACAAATAGATACTAGATTGTTTTCACAGTGAGTCCAAACAAATTTTATTTAACAAGTGTAATAGCCCTAATGTTCTCCAGATGACTTAATTGTAACTGGCCTTGGCTAATAATTTGCCATGTATCTATTTGCCTCCCAATTTTGCCTAACTCCATATGTCCTGATTTTTTATGTCCTCACATCTTAAGGAGGACTATTATGTACTGGGATTCTCCACCAGAGAATATCTGTCCATAGGCCAGAGCCATATAAGATCCTCTCAAATTCTACTGTATGATCTTCCTCCTAGGCATAACTGGCCCAATTTATAATGCAGTTTTCCTAGGAAAGCTATGATCCCTATCCAAGTGATTTTGGAAGAAAATGAATGCAATCTCAACACAATAATTGATGGGCCAATTTAGCTTGGAGAACAAAATAAACTATGGCTTCCCTCTGGTTTATCTAGTTTCTTTGTTCCTTTCCCATGAAATCCTGCATGTCACATTTCACAGTACTTTCTTGTTTGCCCTCTAATGGAGTGGCTCAGAAATCATTTAAACTGATGTTCTAAATGTTCTCTTTTAGGCTGTGAAAGTCACTCCTGCTAATTTCTGACAACAGCAGTGTCTGAGAGGTGACAGGGATATGTCTTTTCTTCAATAACTCAAATCTTTCAGGTTTTTGAATAGAGATGTCATTTCAGATAAGACAAGAGAACAGAGTTCTAATGGTGTTTATCACCATAGTTACCACATCAGGTGGTGTAAAATCTAATTTGTCCCAAATTTACAAATTTACAGACAGACTACTATAGAAATATTATTAAGTATATTTTAGTGGCTTTATTTTTCATATTATACTTTTAATTAGGTATAGAAAACTGGATAGTATCATTTGAAAGCCATGTTAAAATGCATGGGAGGGTGTACTGTCAAACTAACTATCACAATAATTTTGCACATGTAATAGTATTGTATGTTTATGATATTTTTTCCACTAATACTTTTATTTGGTTTCATCACTTTTACTTCCAGACATTTCTGAACTAGCTGAGTGAAGAAGGGATTCAAAATTTTCTTAATTTCTGGAATTGTTACTTATGATTCCTATTGACCTGTAACTTATGTGGGGGACAAACACAAAGTGGTACAGTAATATAGCTGAGATGGGCACCAAGGTGTGGAATTGGATAACTAGTAAGGACTTTATTGTAGCAAATTAAATATAGACACTTCCTTAGTACCATAGATGGTTTATCAAATAGAATAGCTAAACTGAACATAAGACCATTGTCTTGTTAGCTTATTACTCTATTTCTGTGAGGAGTCAGGCCCTGCCATTGGGTTTAGGTATTTAGTTATAGTACCTTTGTGTTTCACATGAAAGAGTTTAGCTGGATAAACAATCTCTTTATGGTTGCAGTGTGCAAATAGAAAATTTTAAGTATTTTTGTTTATACTCTTTCTATGCAAAGTCATAGAATCTGTAAAGTCTCCAGTTGGTATTTGAGTGGTAATGGGGCATGTGCTCATTATTTGTATCTAGGACATGAATAAAATGGCAAAGTACATATAAATATACCATAAGGAAGCTGGTATTTTAGAGCTATTTAGGAAGCTCCCTATACTCAATATTTTGTGCTCTCTCTCTCTTTTTCTCTAAATACTCACATTTTCATGTGACTGAAAAATGTCATTCAGTTATACCAGATGTCATGATTTGTCTTGTGCAGAAAAAGAAATCAGACATTATATGAGAGGACAAATTTGGTTCATATGAGTCATCTTTCCCTGTCTTGTAATGATACTGTTCTTTAGATTAGTTAATTTGATTAAGACCAAGAATTCACTGATGAAAGAAAGAGCCCATGAGAGAATCATCATAGTGCTTATGGTAGGTGTTTGGTGAGTATTTTTGGAATGTATGAATTTAGTCAAATTGCAATGTTTTTAAAACATTATTTTAGATATAACAGTTACACTTTTCTTTCAGAAGGCCTTTATGCTTTGATGCATACTTTATCCTGTTGACGCAGAAAATAATTGCTTTAGATAAGTCACTGGAAAGCTGGAGTTCTTAGTACCAGTCAGAAGAGACTAGATTTTTTCTGGGTCCCCTCCATTCAGTTATGTGCCATACATAAACCTAAGCATATTACAACTATGTAGTCTGAGAATTGCTCCTACTTCAGCTTAGGGAGATTTTTCTAGTACAATTTTAATTGCTTCTTTGTCAAATTCTTTCAGTTTCCTACCGTGTCCATTTTCAGAACCTTTTTAGTTCTACTAAGGAGTAATAATACAGAGAAAAAAGTACTTTAACCTAACAGAGTGGAATGCAGAAAACAGATCTTTCAGCACAACCGATTAAGGTAGTGACAAAGGCTAGAGAAGAAGCACTAATCTGATTGCATGCTGTGAAAGGACTTGGTGATGCCAATGAATGGAAGACCGAGTGCTTCTCTCAGAAATGTGAGTTCCAGAAAGCTGGCATTTAGTTTGATTCGTCCACTACTTTAGTTATAACTCAACACACAGTATCCAGCAGGTTCTTACAAATGTTTGTTGAATGATTGAGTGGATGAATAATAATGTGATAGAATTTTAGTATACAGGTAATATATCAGGAAGAGAAAAATATTTTAGCCCAAGCTTCAGAAAAATAACCCTAACTGCTACTACTGCCACAGTTTAGAAGCCAGAGGGAAGTTCAAATTTTCTTCTGAAGGTGTGATAATTGATTCTGCTGGGGAAAAAAGCTGACAATAGTTAGATTAATGTAACAAAAGGCATGGAGGTTTATTAATGTGCACATGTGCATAGGAGCAACACAAAATATGAAATGCAATGCGGGGTCAAGTATTTGAGAATTAAATATGCTCCTCATAGATGAAATAGAAATGGGGGCTGTAGAAATTTTAGGGGAGACTAAGTGATTTTCAAGGGAGGCTAATAGGCCTGAGGAACATATGGCATTCTGAGACAATTTCTGTGGGCCCTTAGTTTGGTATTTGATTTTTCAATCTCTTCCTTTGTGGTAAGATCTCAATCTTCCTTTGTTAATGAAGTGTCAGTGAGAAGATCTGAAGGCAGCTGTGTTCCTTCTACTTGGTGGATCTGGGCTTTAGGAAGTTAACAGAACTTTAGGGAAAACCTTTCCCTGTGTTTGCTGCTCTCAGGTGATCTCAGTTGAAGTCCAAAGTGACATATTTTGGGATATTGTTTCTGAACCTCAACAATGAAAAATGACACTTTTGTATGAAAATACAAAAGAAAATTGTATTTTTCAATTATAGGACAGAACCCTTAAATAGGTGATCCCAAATCTATGGATTAAAAATATTTTTAGTTAATCATTTTATTCTGTGTGTTGTATGTGTACACATGCACATGTGTGAGTGTGTGTTGAAGATCAACTCCAGCACATTGCACATGCTAGACCCGCACTGTACCAGTAGGCTACATCCCCAGCCATAAACATCTTATTTTAGATAGAGGTTAGTGTGCAGTTCCAGGAAATAATGCAGAGAGACCACATGTATCTTCTACCTAGTTTTCTCCAATGATAACTTCTTGGAAAAATGCAATATAGTATCATAAGCAAGACACTGACATTGACATTGACATTGACATTGACAATGGGGCAATGGGACTTGGTATCACCACAAAGATACCTCCTATTGCTCTTTTATAGCTGCAGCTAAATCCCACTCCCTCTTTCCCTCTCCACAATCTCTCACCTGGTGGATCTATTCTCCATTTCTATAATTTTGTCATTTCCACACTATGAGGAAATCAGAGCACTGGGAAGAGAGGGAAGATCAGCTCCCGGCTCAGTCCTAGTGATACTAACCTAACAAGGGAGTCACAACACCAGCTGGCTCTGAGGTTTGGTGATGGAAGATTAGCTCTCTGCTTGGTCATGCTGAAGGCAAGTGGAGAAACTGGACCTCTGTCTGCTTCCTGTGGGGAAAAGAAGGGTCAGGAGAGAGCAGGGCAAGACTGACTTGCTGCTTGGTCCTATTGAAGTCAGAGCCTCTGGGCCAGGCTATATGGGAAGCCCCACGTAAATCTGGGAAACTCACCACCCTACAGTCCCACAAGCCTCAATGTCTTTGTTTTCTGCTTTATTTCTGTTCCCAAGTTTTCCTATGCTCCTAGAGCTATATACAACATTTTTTAATTTGCAAGAGCAAGAACTTGGGAGAAGCATGAAAACTCTATTTTGGCAGCACCAGAAGTCCATGAACTTTCTTTTTCAAGAGAACTCTACATTATTTTTTTTTTTCAGTGCACATTTTGAAATGTTAACTGACACATGATGCTGGCTTCCATGCCATCTTGGAGTGCATAATTTCTATTGCTATCCAGTACATCCAGTATTCAAGATAAGTATCTGCTTTAAGGCCTTTAAAATAAGACTTCCATCAGGGTAAGTGTTTAAGGATGAATTGATAGGTCATCTTGTGGCAAAAAAGATAAGTATGTAGTTCTTTCTGAAATTGTCTCATAATTTACAAGTGTTACTTTACATATTTATTTTTAAAATATTCTCAGACAGTTTGGCTGATAGAAATGATACATCATTTTGGCATTATAGAAGACTTGAAAGAATTAGTTATGATTGTTGAGCAATTTTAAATACTGCTAAATGGAAGGGACAAAGATATATTATGGTCTTCTAAAATAATCCATCTAAAATATTTTTTTGATATTCATACTATACATTATGGATCATACATTATTTTACCCTTAGTTTTTTAAAAATAAATTTTCTGTTCAGTTTGTATAGATTTTGCTTTCCTACTAAGCACAGTAACTATTTCTTTGTGGAATTAGAGTAATTTTTAACATATTTCTTCTGTTAAAGGGATTAGGGAGGAATCCAGTGATATAATATCAAGGAAATCAATTACCATCAGCCATAAAACTTTTTAGCTGAAAGTTTAGACAAACTGACCTCTCCCAAGATGATTTTTTTCTTTAAAATAATTTTTAATGGGGGGAAGTCCAAAGATGGTGGACTGGAAGGTAGCAGGAGAGGGACCCTCTCTGAGAGAGACAGCTCAAATGCCAGAATAGAACATCCTGGAGAGACCCAAACAGAGAGAGATGGACTCTCACAACCCAGGAAGAAACTAAAGTGCAAAAAACTGCTCAAATATGAGGTCCTGGGGCTACCATTAGAGAAGCTAAGATCAGTGAGCACAGCGCCCTCCTCAAGCTGCCTGAATTCCTGCTGGAGACCTGACCAACCGATCGGCACCAAAGTGACTGGCTTGAGCTGCCAGAGTGTGGAGCTGAACAGCCCTGCATGCAGCTTGCCCAGACTGGCCCTGCACATGACCCACCCAGAGGCACCATGAATTCGCAATGCAACTGAAGTTGGAGGTCGGGGAGTCAAGCAGTTCTCCGGGACCGGCATCAACAGGTGGGGAGTGATGGGAATAAGACACTACTATGGGAAAGGGGAAACCGACTGGATGACATGTTGGATTTGGGCAGGAGAGCCCTAACTCCATAAGGAAGTAGCTTCAGTTGGTTGCTCCCCTCGCTGAGAGGATTGGTGCAATCTGCTTGGATTGGGCCATGCCCCTGGCTGGGACCCAGTGAGTCGCTACAAATTAATTCCCTTAGATTGGCACACACTGATGCAGTGAAGGCCTGCAAAGGTTGACTGGCTCAGAGGGGAGGAGCCAGCGCACACTGCCCGTGTTGAACTTTAATCTCTGGTAGCCTACTGAAGAGGGCAAAAGCTCCTAGCCTGCATGCTCTAAGGAGCCTTAACCAACAAGAAAAGGGTCTGGGAATTACACTGTACACTTGTATGGAAGGAACCAAAAACATGACGAAAGGGAGAAATAAGAAAAAACCCCAGCCCCCAACCCTGAGAATATTGATCCAGGAGAGGTAAATAAAAAAGAGATTGAGGGCAGCAAAAATGCAACATCAAACACAGCATTAGTGGACATAAAGAGATATCTTCAGGACCTTGTAAGCGGGACCAAAACTGAAATATTAATTCAAATTAAACAAGAGATAACTAGATTAATAAAAGAAAGGCTGGGCACCTCTCAAGAAGACACAGACAGAAGAATGGAGGAACACAAAAGGAGAGAAAAATTTCATGAAGAGCACAGAAAAAACCTAGAATTCATGAAGCAGATTCAAAGAGATTATCAGGAAACTAAAGACTCCATAGAAAACTGGCAAAACTGCTTGAAAGAAACCAAAGATAGACTATCAAAAACTGAACCCAGGCTTGCAATGTGTGATCATGAAAGGGAAGATCTCTTAAAAATAACAAGGGAGCAGGCATTAAAGATACAAAGACTGGAAGATGACAAGAGGATCTATAACTTAGAATAAAGCATGTGAATGAAGAAGCAGGAGTCAAAACAAAGGAATTACAAAGGCTATTCACAGAAATTATTAAGAAAAATTTCCCAAGCATAGAAAAAAGAAATTGTATGCAGATGTATGAAGCATACAGAACTCCAACCACCTACAACCAAAACAGAGCTACACCCAGGCACATAATAATCAAGATCCCAGAAATTCAATATAAGAACAGAATATTAAAAGTCATCAGAGAAAAGAAACAGATACCTATAAAGGAAAACCCATCAAATCATGGAAGACTTCTCGACACAGACCATCAGGTCAAGAAGAGCTTGGAGTGAAGTAATTCAAGTGCTGAAGGAGAACAACCTCCAGCCCAGATTGATGTAACCTGCAAAACTCTCTCTAGAAATTAATGGAGAAACAAGATGCTTCCATGACAAAGAGGAACTTGGAGAATTTGTAACCACCAGCCCAACCCTACAAAAAATACTGAAGGACATTCTAGAGAGAGAGAACAAGAAAATGAGCATTTCAGAAACAGTGGCAGAGAGGCCTCAGTGAACAGGGCAGATAGTGGAGTGGAACAGAAAAATAGACAACCAATGGCAGAAAAACAGAATAGCAGAAATAAGGCAGAGAAGACAGGCTGTAATCTCTAGTATAGATGGCCTTGAAATATTAACAGAGAGAAACATAGGCAGAGTAGATCAGGAGACAGGGTCCATTGAGATGCTCTATATAGGGAGGCAGTGGGACCCAAAACAAGCAGTGCACCCCATGGGAGTGAAAGTGGAGGAATTGTCTAAAAAAGGGAGGCAGAGGATATTGTTAATGGGGTAACAAGATTTAAAATTTACATTATTCTCACCACTCTGCTTGGATGGATTACTTGTTGTTCCAGTTTGTCTACTTACAGTAGACTTGAGGACATGGTCAGCTATCCAAAAATAAGAGGACATATTATGGTAATCATCCCTAATTTTCCTATCAACTTAATCTGAAGCCCTTTATAACTCATACTGTCTTATTATGACTGATCTTATTTGAATCTGGGTTGTTAGATTGCTACTTTGTTGACTGATTTTATTTAAATCTGTTATGATGGATAGCATCAAGTCTAAGAGTATAGGCAACTACACTGAAGATGACAAGATTCACTAAGATACCCACTCTGGTTTGATTATTACTTGCTTTTGAAGTCTTATGTCTCCAATGCTTCATTTTTATTAATGTTGTTATAAACTGCTGAGACATCATGGTAACCACTGTAGGTCACCTTGTATTGTGGTTTTAAGTGACTTTTTTGCTTCATTCTTTTCTAGGAATTGTTTTGTTCTATCTTGATTTGTTTTGTTTTTCCCTCTAATACAGAAAGGATAGATATACATGTAGAGACTCATGCATGTGTAGAGCTTATAAACAGTTTACGAGAACCAACTACATAGCACATGTTGAAATGAACAACTACTTTGAAGAAAAAGAGACACTACAATATCCAGTGCTGATTCCATAATGTCATGATGTGAAATCCAGCAATACTATCATTCTTTGTTCAAAGAGATTTTGGCTTGCTTTGTCGTGTTTAAGTTCAACACATATGAAGGTATGGACAGCTGTTTTGAGGAGAATGAGAGACACTATGACAGCCATTCTTGGCTTCCCTAATGTCTGGTCTTCAAGACCTGAAATGCCCTCCTCATCTTGCTCAGATCAATTCCATACTATGTTGTTTCATGTGAATTCCCTGTATGTGACAATATGGACAACTATTTGGAAGAAAACAAGAGTCAATACGATAGAGAGCGAATG